>VWZG01006949.1:1223055-1258023 GCA_013396735.1 Grallaria varia
ATTTTGCACTTAAAAAAGAAAAGAAAAAAAAAAAAAAAGAGGCAGAATAGAAGAAGAAGACTAACCCCAAAGAAACTTGCAATCTGACACCTAAAGTGTGTGATGTAGGAAAATGGCATGGTAAGGGCATGGACCAGGTTACACACAGTCATGTACATGTGTCCTTTTCCTTGTAAAGGGATAATATTTTTTTCCCTTGTTTGGTGTGTGTTTTGTTTTGGGTTTTTTTGTGCGTGGACATTCTAGGAGCATTCTGTTTCATCTGAACGGTGATAGGAAAGTTTCTGAATTTGAAATGGTGAAGAAGGTTTTTTACAAGCTTTAATCATTACAAACTCTGTTAAAGGCATTGTAGCTTAATGATCAATCTCTGCAGGAGCTGTAAGTACTTTTAAAATCAGGTTTAGAATAGCAAATTGTTGCATTGGATGCAAACTCATACTTTTCACAGCCAAGAAAGATTGAAGTAGCAACTAATAGGCACTTCTGTACTACCTTGAGGTACTTGTAATGTGTCTGACATCTGTCTCAGTGGAGGTGAAACTGTGCTCTTTTGTACTTATCCTACCAACATCATTAGTTCTAATGGGTGCTGTGAAGGTCTTTGTGTTTGACTAAAATAGGTGCAGGTGATAATCAGCTTCAATAGCAGAGTGGAATATTTGGGCTAATGTGTTTAGCATGCATAGGACTCAGGAGTCCTCCTTGGAATGTCTTCCCTCTCTTGGTGTCTGTTAATCCAAAATAAGGCAATGCCAGCTGGGGACATGCTGGAGACATGGACCCCAGTGTAAATGGATAATTCTGTGCCCTTGATAGCTTTCAAATGGCCTGCAACCATGACGAAAATAACTGACAGAAACTGAGGAGCATGAGGAACTGCTGATGCCTTGTGTATTTATGGTTTATACTCCAATCTCCCCTTCAGGTAAATCATGCTCAGTGTGCTGGTTTAGAAGTAAACCAGCAGGAGAAATGATGAATCCAATTCAAAAGAGTTTAGAAGTCAGAACTACAATTTAATAAAAATATTACAATAGATACACTGATACAAAGGAAAATTGATTTTAGCCCACAAAACCCACTTGTACAACCCAGCCCCCTGGGGCACAAAATAGAATGGTGCTCCCCAGTCCTTGTCCTGAGCACCACGTGGTCCCCCTGAGTCCAAAGAAAAGAGAAAAGGAAAACCTGTTTTCCTTCCAGAAGGTTGGTGGTCGCAGTCTGGTCGAGAGTGGCAGTTGCAGTCCTGTTGAGGTTCTGGTCCTCCTCTCAATCTGACAAGTGAGTGAGTGCTCTAAGTCCAGAAACCCCAAGCTTGTAAATGCTTGGGTTCAGATGGGAACATCCAGTACCTCCCCTAGAGTGAGGCGTTTCACAATGGGTGATTTACTCAGCAAGTCACAGGATAGCTTGGTCTACTTGATGGCCCATTAGCAGATATGACCCCTCAGGTTGGGTATGAAGGTGTTAATGACTCCTGGAGGGGAGTTATCACACCTGAATCATCGGTGTGAAGACAGGGAACCCTCTTATCTCTGTTTTCTCAGGCACCCAGTTCATAGCCTGAGGTGTCAGGTGTGTCCTGGGCAGCTGCGGCAAACAATGCATCATTAACAGCTCATGCTAAATGGCAGAGAGGGTATGGAATACACCATTCTAGTTTTACCTACACAGTGATAAACTGGTCCCAGCCGTTATAACTAGGACATTCAGCCATACACTGATTTATATTCTTTCTTTAATGTGGCATAGGCGACCTTTTGTGAAAATACTGAGAATGGGCTGCATTAGAGGAAAATCGTATACAGATAAAATTCTTTTGTTTGGCTTATTAGAGGAATTATTTTATGTTTGCTGAAGCTGACTAACTATGCACCACGGCAGGCACTTCGTGTCTGCTACAGTAGGGATTTGCAGTAAGGATTTGGGAGGATGGAGTGCGAAGGAGGAAGAACTGGATGCTCTGGTGCAGCAGAGATTAGCTAGGCTGTAATCCAAAACCAACCTGACAGCTGCTGTGTCAAAATAAGCAGGCTGAAAAAAAACATTGGAGGGCTAAAGCATGTGACCTTGTCCTTATCTGTAGCAAGGTACACTAAGAGAACAGCTTCTTTTAGCAAGGGATTTAATAAATACTGATTTGACAATTTTCTAAAAGCTATTCTTACCTAGAGGCAAACAGTGTCCAAGGCCCAACTCTGATTAAATCCTGCGTTTAGGCAGTTTAACAGCTTTTTTTAAAGGCTACAAAGATGTGCCCATGTAAGTAGTACCTTGTCCATTTGTTCAGTCCTGATCCAGACGGCACATACTGGAAGTGCAGCTGAGGTCTGATATTATATTGCCAAAGTTGAAAAGTCACTTGGGAGTTGCCTTCCCTTAGGTTTTGCTGAGATTTAGGCACCCAGATTATGTCACAGACATTCAGAATCATTCCAGTTTCATGAATAGTAGAATTTTAAGTTAGTTCAGTTAAACCAGTGGAAAATCTTTGTTTAGTTTAATGTGATTTATCCAGAGTTAAGTGCATTCACTAACAATTAAAATCCTTTTAAAGCAAAATTAAAATCAGTGCTTCAGAAGCTGTTTTACAGTCAGATGTGATTGTAAACCAGAACTGAAAATTTAGATGCTTCATGTTTTAAACTTCTTACTAAAATCAATGATGCAAATGATGTAATAATGATAAGGGATTTTAGATCTTAAAAGTGTTAGAAAATTTGCAGTCCAGAGCTGTGCTTGAATAACTAGAGCTTTTCTCAGCTCAGAATGTCCTCCTTCTAGAACTCCCATTGCCCATTCAGTCCCCCCAAATGCAGTACACCTCTAGTGACTGGTTTCCAGCTGGACATTGTACCCCTGGTCACAACCCTTTGACCCCAGAACCTGGCCAGTCACCAGTCCAGTTCAGTGTCCATTTATCTGCTACATCACTGGTTTGTTAGTGAGGATCCACTAGTCAGCAACATCCACTGCTCTCCTCTTGTACACCAAGATAAACCCTTTGCTCTAGAAGTAAGATTATGTCACACCCTCACAACCTACTTAGACTTAGGGTGTTTTCACTCTTGGAGAGATAAGAGAGGATTTTAATTCTGAATTTGCTTTCTAATGTAGGCAATTCTGCCTCATTGGGTTAATTTGTCCAATGAATAGCTTCTTCAGAGAAATAGAATAATGTTTCCCTCCTTAGCTCACTAGATTTGACATGTTTTTCTTTCTTTGAAAGAAGATCCTGCTATGACAAAAAAGCAGTCCAGGGTTTTAAACCCATTTTGTAACATTGTCTTATGACTGCAGAAAGCCAGTTTATTGCCTTAATAATCTTAAACATTGAAAGGAGATGCAAGGCTGGATGTAAATAAAATGAGATTAAAAAAGGAGGATGCAAGAGCTTTTCAGGTATTTGCTCCACAGGATCCCTTTCTGCTCAATAGAAGTAGTGAAGGAGATGAGCACTCATTAATAAGCAGGATCCTGGAGCAGCCTCAGCATGACATGGTAGCTAGGGAATGTTTCTGTGCATCATTTACTGGTGAACTTGTGAAATGGATCAGGATGCTGTGCTGGTTTTGGCTGGGATAGAGTTACTTTTCTCCACTGGTGTGGGGCTGTGTTTTGGATCTGTGCTGAACACAGGGTTGATGATGGAGAGATGTTTTTGTTACTGCTGAGCAGGGCTTGCACAGAGCCAAGACCTTTGCTGCTGTTCATGCTGCCACGATGCTGAGGAAGCTGGGGATGTGTGGGAGGTTGGGAGGAGACGTAGCTGGGACAGGTGACCCAAACTGACCAAAGGAATGTTCCAAATCATGTGACATCAGGCTCAGTGTATAAAGGGGGGACGGGGGGAAGAAGGGCGGATGTTTGGAGTGATGGTGTTTGTCTTCCCAAGTAACCATTACATGTGATGGGGTCCCGCTCTCCTGGAGAGGCTGAACACCTGCCTACCCATGGAAACAGGGAATTAATTCTTTGTTTTGCTTTGTTTGTGTGCGTGGCTTTTGCTTTCCCTCTTAAACTCTCCTTACCTCAACCCATGACTTTTCTGACTTTCACCTTTCTCATTCTCTCTCTGATTCTGCTGGTGGGGGAGTGAGTGAGCAACTGGTGGTGCTTCATGGCTGACTGGGGTTCAACCACGATAGATGCATAAAATTATTTAAGTCCCATTAAACAAAAAAGGCAAAGGTTGACAAAAGAAAATATCGATACCTAGGGAGTGATATCTCAAATTTAAGAGCATTCTTCACTCACATGTATGCCCATAGGCTGACAGAGGTTGCAGTTAAGAGCATTTTAACTTTTGTTTACTGTAGTTTCTTGATTTTTTAACCGTGCACTTTTTTTTGCATGTGATAGTAATATTAATTAAAGTTTCAGTAGAAAAAGTCTTCATTCTGATAAGCAGTACTACTTCATGCATATTATCTGTTGTGAGTGCAGCTTTGTCTCAGACTTCTTTTAAAGCTTGCTGTCTTGATGATAATCACAATACAATAATTTGAATGGATTTCAGGTTGAGCTGTTGCTCTATTTTGAGCTTAGCCCTATTGTCAGTTTGTAAATTGTTGCCAAATGTTAACTGTTAGTGCTGAATTTTTCTTCGGTAGGTGTTTGTGTACTAAATGAATCAAAATCTTCAGGGAAAAAAATAACAGATCACGTATTTATAGTCTGCATCAGAATAGATGGCTGAAAGGAGGGTACAAGTGGCAATAAAATTTATATTGACAATCATAGGGTTTCTTTCATTTCGTATATGCTGAAAATCACAGTGTTTTCGTTGTGTGGCTCTTGAGTTTAACTCTGCTAGTTTTATGTCTTACAGGTTGGTATTATGCCTGAAACATACTGAGAAAAGCCAGGGCTTTTGATACAATACTGAAGGGTCAACCTGGACAACGGGTCTTTCCCATTCAAATTCAAAGAATTTCCAATTACTCTCATTCAAAGCTAATTTATTTTAAATCATAGAATCATAGAGTATGCTGACCTGGAAGGGATCCATCCAGATCATGGAGTTCAACCCCTGGCTGTGTGCAGGACACCTCTGCCAAAATTTGACTCTGCATGGGGCCCTGTGAGAGATTTTATTTTTTTTAAAATTTAATTTCAATTTATAATGTCTTGAATTGTGTAAGAATCCAAGACAAGAGTTCTTATACTTTTCAGGGGATGTCTTCCATTCTTATGTTTGTTTCCTGCTGTTCAAGTGTACTAAAATTCATTATTACTCAGTGCCTTAGTCTTGTGATTGCGCTGCACTGGTGCTGCAGTGCTTAGCTTATTTTTCCAGATGTCAGATCATACCGACTTTTTTTAAAAAAATTCTGTTTAATTTGGAATTCCTGTGTTCTTGTCAAGCTCCAGGCTGGATAGCAGTATTAAGTTGCTTTTTAGATTAACCTTCTCTTGTAGTTTCTTCTTTTCAACTTCTATTCCAACTTCTTTTTTTTCTTTTTGTTTGTTGGCAACACTGTGCATTGCTGTCAGTTTGCCAAATGTAAATGCAGTTTACAGTAGGTTTTGTGAGCAGTCTTGGTTCTGCAGGAGAGGAAGACATTAAATGCATTCTGGATCATTTCCCTCTCTTCATTAGGTAAGCGTGTGCAGTGGGACACTGAAACATGAGCTTAGGGATGGAGAATGGAACACAGAAGGTTGTTTACATAGGTAATGACACTAAATTCAGATGGTACCCAGAACATTGTCAGAGGGAGGCAGAAGAACCACTTTCTCTTTGCTAGTCTGTCATGTATGACCTAAAACATACTCAGAGAATACACCACATATGAAAATCTCATCATGGCTAGGCTTTGTGAACGAAGATTTGGGAAGGGCTCTCCCCACGCTTGCTGCAAGCGCGCTGATGGCTAAAGAGGCCGATGCGAGATAGGCAAGTCCGGTTGCAAAAGGCACAGCAGAAAGTCTCCATAGGTGGTGTTGGTGAGGCACGGCTCTTTCTGCGATGTCTTTGCTCCTTGAGACTGATTCTGCGGGCGTTCTCAAAGGAAGCAGCTGCGCTGGGCAGGGCACGTCTCCAGGATGGAGGATCATCGCCTCCCTAAGATCGTGCTCTATGGTGAACTTGCCACCGGCTGCCGCAAGAGAGGAGCCCCAAAGAGGAGATACAAGGACTCCCTGAAACAACACCTCATATGAAAATCTACCTTTCATATCTCATCAGTGTTGGATGGTTAGACATGGAAACATTCACCTCATAATGGAAAATCAAAGTCCTCATCTTCTATACAATTTACTGTACTCTCCAAACTTGATGAAGAGTCTCAGTGAAGTCCTGTGCTTGGTGTAACTGTGAATGTAATGTCTGAAGTAAAATCAGTAAGAATGAATGAGTCTCAGTAGCTTTAAATGAACCTGTGACTGGGCAGCAGTGGCAGAATCACGTCCTTGACTTAATGAGCTGGTGGAATGAGGCTGGTATTGCTGAGGGCAGGGCTGAAAATGGCAAACTGTGTGTCCAGCTCTTATTTCCAGTTTTTCTTGTGCCAGCTGTAGCTGAGGAAGCCTTCTCATGGGACATATCTATGGGACTGGAAAAGCTGTGTGTACTATAGTGAGACGGTCCTTACACCTGCCCAGGAAAACTGAGCGAACAAACCTTCTTTGAGACCTCTGCCCTACACAGGAGCAGAAAAAGAAATGCAAAGAAGTCATAGTAAAGGGTCTCAGTTTCCTTAGGCAGCTTCTGTTTTAGCTACAGGGATTTTGCTATGGTCTCCAGGAGATCTCATTAAAAAGCACCATGCCACATCCTGCATGTGCTATTTGATAAAATCATCTGTAGATTAGTGGTTGTATTTCTTGACTAGAACCCGGGATTAGGGTGTGCTTTACTGATGTAGACACTGGGGCAGAAGTCAGAAACTCCCCATGCTGTTACCTGGTTGTGCTGTTCAGTGTTCGCATGGCTGTGTCTCCAGAGGCTCTGATTCTGCAGCTGGGAAAGATTTGCCCTTAGAGCTGAGGGATCAGAGTACTAAATCATCTTTTTGTACTTTGAAAACCTATCTGAAAACCTTCCTCAGATGAGCTCTGTCATGACGTCTGAACTTTGAGATTTTGCTTTCCATTGCAACATACCCATAACATGCTTAGGACTTTTCAGAGCTGACTATGACCTGTTGGGTTCTTCAAGTTCTGAACTTCCTTGAATAAGAAAAAGCATAGACCGTTTTAGACCAGCAAAGAGATCTTAAATGATCATCGCAAAACCTTGGACACTCTCATTCTTTCTTAAAACTAAGGGAATGTTTGTAAATCTGGGGCAAACACAGAGGAAATTACTTTTCTGCTCTGTAGGGCTTTTAAATGTATGGCTATTCCACCTTTTTCTCTTGCTATAAATTTCTGATGTCCCCCTAATTGCATGAAAGAGGCAGAATATTTTCTGCTCTAACCTTTGCAAGTGCATCCTGAGGAAGTCGATTAGCATTATTGAAGAGCAGTGCCTAATGTTCCCTCTCTCTTTGTATTTTACTGTTTGCTATGAACTGCAAGCACTGTGCTTAAGGAAACTAAGATCAGACATGGCAATTGAACTTTGCCTTCAGAAGTCTGGCCACTGAATCTCTGGCTAATCTCCTTAAGATTCCAGATATTTTCTCCATAGGCTTTTTCAAATGGCTACATGAAAATGAATGTGGTCAGTTTTAAAATACTTTTAATTGAGAAATGAGCTATCCGCTACATTAACACTGCTTAACTGAAAATATTGGTTTCTAACCTCAATGTCGTTGGTTGACTGAGTGTACTAAGGTTGCAAAATGTGAAACATTATTCATTTTTAATAACAAAAGCATTACTTCTCAATGGCAAAGAGGACATAAAAGAATCACTTTTCATCCCCAATATTTAGAAGTTAAGGCCTTTAAAGTAAGATGTACGGTTATCAAAGGTGAACAGTGTTTGACTTTTTTGCATAAGACCTCTGAAATATTCATCCGGCAGCAGAACCGCCATCCAGAGGAAACATCAAAGGGAGCAGGTCTCATTAGGAGAGCTCTCCTGACTTTGAAACATGCCTCCAACATGCCGGGGAACTTTCGGAGCAGTGTGAAGGGATTCATCATCCTGACTCCCAGAAATGGCAGTGCGAGCTACATGGCTAAATCACTGCAAACTGCTTTGAAAGTCCTCTGTGTTTTTAGGGAAGTTTAATTGGGAGGGAAATATGGTTAGAGCAAACATGGGGATAACACTTTTCCTCCCTCACTTTGTGATGCTATTGTGTGACAGGCCTCTTTTTTTAATTTATTTTAAGTATGAAGTATTTCTGATATCAGATACATCAAAAGCTGCCAGTAGGGGCTTCCATGGTAAGGGCAGGTATGCTGGCATGGATTCCACAGTCTAGTGGAATGCACATTCCTGTGTACTTAAATAATTACAACATTATTACTTCTACCATGTTTTGAGCAGCTCTCCTAAGGAAGAAGTGAAAATAATGTTTAATGTGGATAAATTAGTCCAAACGGCTTTGTCTTTCAGAGGTGTGTATCTGATCTGTACTAAATTAGAGTTTGATCACATAATTTTTTCGTAACACACTTGTCAAGTAGGGGTGAGTGGTGGTGTCTTCATTTTAAAGACAGGAGAAAAAGGAATTAAAATATTAAATATGATTTTTTTTTTTAATTTTTTGTTTTTTAGGGACACAGCTTCTTATTTAGTTGAGCTTGGTAATTGATTAATTTGTCGAAATACCTGAGTTTAAGACTAATGAAACTGACATTAGACATAGCTTACTCTGAATGGGAAAACATATAATCCTTCTTCATGCCCTGTATTTGCTCCACAGTTCCATAGCTTCTCTTTGGCTCCTTGCTTTGGATTTGGAGAGAGGAACAATAGGAAAGACTCAGGTCAGGCTGCGCTTTCAGAGCTGTAGCTGCGAGAAGCAGACACAAAACAAACAGGAATGGCTTTAGCCCCTGAGTTGTAGGACAAGGAAAGCTTCATATGTACCAACCCAACCATGAAAAACCAGCAGTGCCTGGTGGCAAGATGAGAAGCAATGGGCACAAAAGGAAATGCAGGGAATTCTGTTTAAACATAAGAAAAAACCCCGTCGTCCTTATTTTCCTGTGAGGATGGTCAGACACTGGCTCAGGTTGTCTAGAGAGGGTGTAGTCTCCCTCCTTGAAGATATTCACAAGCCATCTGGCCATGGGCCTGGGCAGCTGGCTGTAAGTGACCTCCAGAGGTTGCTTCCAACCTCAACCATCCTGTGAATAAATATATGTAGGCCCTGTGCTGCAGGAACCACACTTTTTAAGGACAGAAAAAGTTGTGTGAGGTTTGCTTCTAGCAAGGTAGCTCATTATCTTTAGGAGTGCTAAGGTAGTATCCTGTTGTTACTATGGGAACCTAGAGGTTTTACTGGGAATAAATGTGATAAATATACAGCATTAGCAACATAAAGCTACACATTTCTATATATACATGAATATCAAAACTGGTCTGTGTTGCTACTCCCTCAAATCCTACTAAATTGGATACTTTTAAATGAAAGTAATTAGTCCTGTTTCTTTACAAATCCTGTTAAGGAGAGGGGTAGGCCAAAATAATAATTAACTGAAAATAATAGCTGAGAAGTATCCACCGCAAGAAGCCTTGATCTGAGGGACACTCACCCTTTTGCACGCAGTGGTAGGGTACCTTAATGTGGCAATTCCTGTGCTTTGGATGTTCCATGAACATTTTCCCCACTTGTGTCCATTGAAAATTTCTTAGAAATTTCTTCATTCAGTCAAGAAGTCTAGTCCTGGATTCCTGGTTAGAAACACCTGAACTTGTAACTGTGTGAAATCTGTGTAACCATGTTGTTAATTTGAGCTCTGGGTGAAAGCTGCTGTATATATGCAAAAGCATAATTGCTCTGAAAATTGGTTGTTTACCTGCTGGATTCAGAATTCCTGTGGATTTTTCTATTTAAAACAGAAAGCAACTGTTCTGCAAATTCTTGCAAGTGTCAGCAGTTTCCATGCATTTAACTTTTCTCAATTCCTGGGAAGATGATGGGATTCACTTTCCAGAAGCCAAAGAGAATGTAATCATCTTCCTATATCCCAAGGCCATTCCCAGGTCTCCAACTATATCTATTGGTGATAGTGAGAACTCACCTTTAGCACAAGAGACTTGCAAGATTTTCCTGAGTGAATGAGTGATTTCAAGAAATTGATACTAACCCTTATGCCACATATTTCCAACAGATAATTTAAATGCATTTGGTAGACTGCAGTAACTACTTGGGATGAATGTCACGAACATGCCCCATGAAACCACTGATGTTTGCAGACATGGAGAAGATTCTGGGGAGACCGAGAGCCCCGATCAGAGCTCATCAGCTCAGAACCTCTTTCTGCAGCTGCATACTTCCAAGACACCTTGGAACAGCCAGGGAGACAGAAAAGTTTCCTAGGAAACTGGGGGCACAAGTCCACACTGCTTTTGTGGCTTTTCAAGAAGTATCTAATGTGAACTGAGGTCTCGATATTGTTACAATATTCCCTGGCTTCCAATGCCATTCAGAAAAAGCACTCAGAGTTTCATCCCTTGCACGGTGACACCTGCCTGTATCACGCCCTGTATGTCATTAGGCAGCTATTAAAACACATCTTAAGTGTAAAATTTGTGACTTAGTGTATCCCTCGAAAGGTTTTGAAATCTGGACTATGTGGGGCCAGCTGTTAATGCAGCCTGGAGCCTTCTGAATCTGAAACAGGTAAATACTGTGTTGTTTTGGTAAACCAATTTATGCACATCAACAGCCTCCTGCAGCTGTTGCTAGAACAGGAATGAAATATATTCAGAATATCAGGTGGATTGGTCTTATAATTTAGTGCTGTTGTAACAGAGCATATATGTGCTATAAGCAGGTGAAAATCAACTAAAATTAAAGGAAAATACTATCATTTTGTTTTGTTTTGTTTTTTTTTTTTTACACTCAATTTTAGTTTCAAATATGCACACTGTGTACTTATGTACAGCCTTATGTAATGTCAAAAGGGAGGGTGTTTCTCTAGATTAAATCGCGTCTATGAAGAAAAATTTTAATCCACCCCAGCTTTTCTGCGATAGTGCTTATAACCATACGAGTTATTGAATATAGTCAGCTGACAAGATATGAGACTGCTTTCTGTTTTCAGGGAGATGTAGTTTAGTTCCTTCCTATTGCAGCTATTATCAGGGCACAAAGTCAGTCAATAAAAAAGATCCTCTGATTCATAAGCAAGCAGAAGGGAAGCATTTATTATAATTTTGATGAAGTTGCTGCATTTTCTTATTTTTTCAGTTGCTCATGCATAGTGTAAAATAGTAATTTCTGAAATTTGCCTGTGTCTCATGTTGCAGTCACATCAGAGTTTGACCACAGGCAGTGCTGTGGAAAATCCTGAAGAGAAGGCTTATGTGAACAGTAGTAGAAAACCATATTATCATATATATATATATCTGAAAATTCTGCATGTAGCAAGCCTCATTGCTGCCTCTGATTTTGTGCTTTAGGAAATATTTTAGCTGAGGAAAAACTACATCCAGCAATCATACCATGACTTGTGCGTGCTATGCAGAAGGATTGTGCCCCTAAATGTGTGTTCTGTGTGGATTTATTACTTGTGTGGGCACCCAGAGAGCTCTGCACAGATACAAAGCAAGAGATTGCAGAAAAACAAGTACATGATGGGAATGAAAATGCAAAGAAAATACAAGATGTTTTGTGCAGACTGTTTGTACACAAGTAGGTTTGAAAACTTGTGGAACTGCTATGATTCAGCATCGTCTTAAAGGGTTTTTAGCTTCTGTGTGATAAGCTTTGCATCCATTTTTTCAACTGGCAGCAGTATTGCTCTGGTTTCGATATGCTGCTATGTATTACAAATGTTCCTAATAATCTTTTCAGATGGAGTTTCAACTTGATCTGCTTCAGCTGTTAAAATTGGAGATCAAACAGAATTTTGAAGGCCAGGATCACTTTGTAAAAGATATCCTTGTCCATATGGTATATTCAGCCACTGTAGTAATGACAGTGGAGCAGTAAATGTTTAAACTTCAGCATACTTAGCTAAAATAGTATCTTTTGTTAAGAAAAACCTTCTTCTAGAACTGTCTTACATTGTGCATTCCACAATGGAATGGAATAGAAATTGGAAAAAAATCTATCAAGTCCTTGCAGGCCATAATTCCATGGAGGCAGTGTTGTTTGCTGCATTGAAGTTTTTAGCTCTAATTGGAGCTAGTTTTCAATTTCCCATACAACGGGGTTTCAGCTGCATCCCTTGGGAGATTATTTCACAGTACAATAACTCTGCAGCAATGTTTTGCTGATATCTGGCCTAAATCTTCCCTCTTAATTTCATCCCATTTTTTGCTGTTATAGCCCTAGGTATTGGACTAAACAATCCCCCTTCTTCCTAAGCAGTTAGCTCGGCAAATATTTCTGGACAACTATGTTCCTACTTAGTTCAATTGTTGCTTGCTTAGTATCTAATCTTAACATTTCTGTAAAGATTTGTGCTCAGTCCCCTTAAGCTTTCTGTGGTTGATCCATTTTCACTTTTTTTTTTTTTTTTAAGATCTTTTCCCTGCCACTCCCATCACATTTATTTGTGAACAGCCCATTTTTGACAGCTACTGAGCAGTAGCATTATCTGTAGTGTGTTGTAGAACCTTCTAGATTGGTGCTCTCACCCCACTCACATTGCTGGCCGTAGGTGCACCAGTTCTGTTTTTGTTGCCCTGCCACATCACCATTTGGGCTGAACTGTGGATATACCCTTCTCCTAAGTTTCTTTTTCTCAGGCTTACTGCTTTCCAAATCTCTCTTTCCTATAGCAGTTCTGGATTTTCTTTTTGTTAGGAAAATTCAGGAAAGACACACAATTAAATGAACAAGTGCTTGTTGAATTTTGTCCCTTTCAATTTTTTTTCTGATGTCTTGCTGTAATATGGATGAATAAATTAACATTTGCCACTTTACTTTTCTTCAGTACTGCTAAAATACTGTTTAAGATTCTCACATCAGTGGAGACAGTAAATAAAACAGTCCTGTTGTGATGTGCCACTAGGCAGATAAAATAAGTATTGCATGGTAATGAAAACTGTCATGAAAAATATCAGTGAGTCTGATACTGTTTTATCTTTCCAAATAATTCCCTTCTAGAAAATTGTGACTTTTGGAAGAACAGGAATACAATTGAGTCTGTGAATGGAATTCACCTCCCTTGTAATTGCATATAAAATGACTCTTTAAGAATTTTTTTGTGAGTCTTGTAATATTTCTTCACTTGCTGGAGGCACTTGATGTAAGAATCTCAGCTTTCATTTTTTAAAGAATTTCCCTCTCAGGCTTAATTGACTGTTGAGGAAAGCTGAAAATATGACTCAGGGGTTTCCAAAAGCAGAAACAAAAATGCAGATAAGAGGAACTGAAATCTTCTTTCCCTCTTAACTTACTGCTACTTAAGCAAGTTTCAAGTAATTTAGATTGACCTAAATTCTTCCATCTGACTTCACAACTACGTGTGTGTTTATGGTCCTCCTCTAGCTTGGCTTAGAAATAGGTAGTTGGCACCATATCCTGGTATGGTGTGACCGCTTTAGTCACAAATAATGACCAAATTCACAAACTGAAAGCAACACAGCTTCCTGACTTTGATTTCTCAGTCCCAAAGACATATTTGCCAGGATTCATTCCCAGTTGTTACTCAGACACCTCAGGCTCCTTCATTGTGTCTTCCTGTTATTTCTCAGCACCATTTCTCTTCCTAAGTCAGATAGATACAGGCAGTGTGTAACATGGTCACTGCAATGGGATGAGAGCAGTCTTTTGGGAAGGTTTGTGTCTCAGTGCATCTTATGGCTGATCCACTCCATCATTCCTGTCCCAAGAAAGTGTATCATCTGTTTTTATTTGTTGATTCAGTTCCCTCCCTCTGCTTTACCTCTGGAATGAATCTTCTCCTGCCGTGGCAATTTTCTGTGGCACTGAGATTAGGTGAATAACTAAACAATTTAATAGGCTAGCAAAGTATGCCTATTCATCTTTATATAACACATTTGAATATGCACTCTCTTTTTACAAGATGTTTTATCCTGAGTGGTAAATGGAACTAAAATGTTTTGCACATATCATAAAATGACATTATAGCACATTATGATCCTATAATGTACATGGTCCTTCACATGCTCTTGTGTATTTTATGCAGTATTGTATGCAGTACTAACTAGATGACATGCTTGTTGCATTAGGAAAAACCTGTGTTGTATTTATAGAGGAAATATCTTAAGAACTTCTTACAGCAGCTTGTATTATGTATTGCAATTTTCTCAGCTACTTTATGGATTTTCTGCAGTGACAGTTTTTAAAGGACAACATGTCATGCTAGAGATAATTCTCTAAGTCTGCGATTACCAGGTCACTGAATACTCAGAGCATAAACCATACTTAGGGCTGTCACCTTCCACTCCTGAAGCTGTGGCACTGTCAGCTAGGCAGAGGAAAAAAGACGTTGTTAGACATGATCCAGTCCAAAAAACACAGAAACTGCGCATCAAAAGAGGAGTGGCATGTGAATTAAGATGTTGGCAATGCTGCTTATATAGCTTTGAAAGTAACTTCAGAAGTTTTGAGAAGATTCATTGTATCATCTGCAAGCTGTAGCAGGGACCACAGAAAACAGCTTTATTTGCCTCCCATTTGATCATAGCTGCTCAACCCCACCAACAGCTGCAGCTTCAAATGAAAAGTTTGTGGGCTCCTGATGTTTCACAGGCACAGAGCAGGTGCCTGAGCTCTGAACACAGACATTGCTGGTTACTAAACGAATAGAAGTGAAAACTACTGAGAGATCTTGACATCAAAACCTCTTTTATTGTACTTCATTGCTTTGGATTAGTTATCACGATGTAAAATTCTGTATGCATCAAGGTAGAGAAGGCTTTTATTCATGGTAGCCTGCCAAAATCAGCTGTGTACCCCATCAGCTGAGATTACTTTTTGCTAGTTAAAATCATACAGAAATGCTATTGCAGGATTTTATTACCTAAAAACATAACTGTTTTCTGTAAAGATATGGCTAAAAAGATTACTCACTGTGGCTTTGATAGTAGAGTAGAATTAATGCATTGTGCAGCTATGAATTATAGTAGTCAAATACTTTGTTTCAACCCAGACAGGTTTGGATAAATTTATGCTTGAATTACTGACTTCTCTGTTTGTGAGGAGTAGTATATACTACAAATCTGTTGATTTCTACATCAGTAACATTTCTACTACATCAAGCTGCTCTGTTATCAGATGTGCTCATCTATCCCCAATTGCATTATTTGTTGTTTATTCATGGTAAGAAGGGTAAGAATATGAAATGGTGATCATTAATATTTGTAGGGATAAATCAGGCTTTCAGAGAGCATTTTAAAACAGATATAGAAGGACAAAACAATAAAAAAAGTTATAAGAATATCTGTAGAAGAAAACAGATGACTAAGAAACTGTAAATGCCTAAATCTACTAAAGGACTTTGTTAATAACAAAGTTTATTAATAGGAAAAAAAAAAAAAAGGAATGGCTGAGGAAAACACAGAAAAGCAGAAACCTAAATCTTAGAAAATAAACATTTAATAAAAGATGAATAGTTCCATGAAACTATATTTGAAAATGAATAGTGAATTGAGATGAAATTTGAAATTATTATTGTTTGAGGAGTCTGTTAATAATATATGCAGCAAATGAAGGATCCCAGTGTTGTGAAGATTTGAATTTCTGTTGCTCTCCAGGGACAGTAAAGCACACATGTTTGCAAACACTTCTACTATTACAAGACAATGTTGGAAATATTCCAAATTTATACTTCTTTTTGTGTTTTAGGAAAAATCACCATGGGATTTGAAACCTGATCATGCCTGGAAAAGGTATTGTTCAATCCCAAATGACTGCCTGCCTGCCTGGTGCATCCTGGCATGGGCAGTTCTGATATGCGTGGTTGAAACAGGCCAATCTGTTTTAGTGGGAGTGCTGGTGATAGTTACATCAAAACTACATGGAAACACTTCTTTTCCCCATTGTTGTGAAGCTACTCGTGCATTACTGAGACCACCAGAAGTACCTTTGTGTCTCTGGGTAAAATTTACAGGCAGCTGTGAAGACTAATTTGTATTGGCACCTGTAGAGGATCACATAGGGGTAGTGACAAAACAGATCTTCTGATTAAAACATGGATACTTACATGATTGTGATAATGGCTGTTGCTTGTACAGATGGGTAAAGCAGGAGAGCAGTGCCATGAAATAAAGAAATTAAGCTGTAAATAGTGAGAGTGTTATGTATGAAATCCTAATGAATATTCATATAACAACTAAAGTGACTACTGGCATTGAGTGCTAATCCTTTTGCAAATAACAATTAGCAGAGAGGTCGTAAAATGGATGATAATTTGCACACAGTATCAAGAGTTAAGAAAAATTCCGGCTAAACAAAGGCTTTTGAATCTACAGAAAAATTCTGCGCTGTGAATCAGATTGCAAAAAGATGGTCTGAATCACATCACAATTCTTAAACAGGTTGTTGCAGAGGCCCAGTCACTTGTGTGCAAATATGAACAGTCCTCCTAAGTATTAGCTAAGAAATTGTGTATTATCTGTTATCTATCTGTTATCTAACAGAAATCATCGGTAAGAACACATTGGTACAGGATTCAACTCATTCAATAAATTCAATTGTAATGGAAGTAGCATATAGAAACACATATAATTCTCTTTCTCACAAAAATGGCATTTTTGTACTAAATCTGGTTTATAAATTATGGATATTAGTGTTTAGTGCGTGGTTTGTGCTGTTGCTGTTGGAGGCTGAGTATGCATGGTGGCTTGACCTTGGCTGGCTGCCAGATGCCCACCAAAGCTGCTCTACCACTCCCCTCCACAACTGGAAAGGGGAGAGGAGATAAACCAAAAGGTTCAGGAATCGAGATAGTGACAGGGAGAGATCACTCACTGAATACCGTCACAGGCAAAATTTATTGCTAATCAACATCAGAGGAGGATACTGAGAAGTAAATCAAATCCTAAAAACCACTTTCCTCCATGTTTCCCTCCTTCCTGGCCTCAGCTTTATTCTCGATTCTCTACCTTCCCCCCAGAGAGAGGGAATGGGCATTATGATCAGTTCATCACAGGTTGTTTCTGCCACTGCTTCCTCCTCAGAGACAGGAGACCTTCCCCTGCTCCAGGGTGGGGTCCCTCCCATGGGACACAGTCCTTCATGAACTTCTCCAACTTGAGTCCACCCACACAGGCTACAGTTCTTCCCAAACGGCTCCAGCATAGGTCCATTCCACAGGATGCAGTCTTTCAGGAACAAGATGCTCCAGTGTGGGTCCTCCACAGGGTCACAGATGCTGACGACAAGCCTGCTCCAGTGTAGGCTCCTCTCACCACGGGTCCACAGGTCTGCCTGGACCCTGCTCAAGTGCAGGGTCTTCACGGGGTCACAGCCTCCTTTGGGCATCAGACCTGCTTTAGCGTGAGGCTCTCCCACAGGCTGCAGGTGGGTCTCTGCTCCCCATGGACCTCCCTGTGCTGCAGGGGCACAGGTGCCTCCCCATGGGCTGCACCACGGGCTGCAGGGGAACCTCAGCTCTGCACCTGGAGCACCTCCTGCCCCTTCTCCTTCTGCACTGGCCTGGGTGTCTGCAGTCTCACTATCACTCCTCTCTTCTCTGGCCACAATTGCTGCTGCACAATATGGGTTTTTTCCCCTTCTTAAATCTGTTATTCCAGAGGCATTACAACCATCTCTGATGGGCTTGGCCTTGGCCAGCAGTGGGTCTGTCTTGGAGTCATCTGCCACTGGCTCTGCCGGACATGTGGGAAGCTTCTGGCAGCTTCTCAGAAGCCACCCCTGTAGCCCCCTTGCTACCAGAAGGTTGCCATGCAAACCTGATATGGTGTGTTTTGAATCAAGGAGAGTTTGACAACTAGTACATGTGCTTGATGTGCTTCGTTGCCTTGAGGTTTGAAAGCCTTGTTTCTAGGATGCAAGTCCAAAGCATTTTGAATTAAATAATATATGGCTTTCTCGACATAAAGATGTTGAGACTATGTATGTAGGACTATTGAATATAGCTGAATGTGCTGGCTGGGGCTGTGGACCAGTTTTCCAGATACATTAACAGTTGAATTGGCTTTTAAAATGACCATGTACAGGCATTTAAGTAAAAATTATGTGCCTGACTTCAACTAAAATTCAATAGATATTCCGGAATTTAATGAGTTCACTCCTCTTAAAACACTTACTATTTATGCAGATATGGCCCTAAATACTTTTAAGAAGTTATGCTCATGACAGTAACAATTGTTTACTTATGGAGCTGATATGGAAAATTAAGATAAAGCAGAATGCAGTGTATTACATTATGAAGGTACACTTTTAAGCCGGCAGTTGCAGATCTAAATCTGAACAAGACTGACCCCAAAGGACACTTGGCGTGTCTGATGTGAAACTGTTGCCAACAAAGGTAGAGAAGGAGTGTAAGAAAGACAGCTAATATAAAGTGCTGTGCTTTCTTCTGAATAATACATCAGTTTAGTGGCTCATCATGCTTAATAACCACTAAGGGGTGAGCCCTCTTTTCCATAAATTTAGCTAATCCCTTTTTGAGCCCTCTTCAATAATAGCACTGCAGTACTGTGGTGTCTTCCACCTTTTTCTGTCTGATATCTCTGTTAGCAATATCACCGTGCAGTATGTCCAGCACTGTCTGGAACTGGTATCTCAAACGTTTGAACATGTTTGGTTTTATTTGTTTCCATTGTTTTCCACTGCCTTTTATTTTGTGTGCCTGCATAAGTGAGTTAAAACAGTTGTGAATTTATGCAGTTTGTGCATAAATTTGTTACAACACTGAGGAATCACCATATTCATGGTGTTTCGTTGATTCACTAGGGCATAGGTGTGCCGTGAGGAAACGAAGAAATCTTCTTGTCCTTAGAGAAACATCTATACAAACAGATATTAATTCTATTATCTTCCCTTCATTTCCCTCCCCCTCTACCCCTTCTCCCCAAATGTATTTATGGTTTTTCTCTTGCCCCTGTGAAATTAGTCCAATTATCTGTTAATGATTGAAACTGGCAGTTCAATACACATGTTCTGATATGCTGCAGACTACTAATTTTTAGCAGCATGGAGTCAGTGTACCAGCAAAATTTGACAACAAAACATAAACCTTCTGAGAAACTATTTGTCCATGAGAAATGAAGTTTTGAGGCAATTAAAATATGTCAGTTTGAAACAGGTACCAGTTACAAAAATGAGACCAAAGATATATATCATTGTATCTGACATTGAGAAAGTTGCTTGATATAAGAGAGCCAGGTTTGTACTTGCTGTGCACACAATTAAGGTCTCAGAGTAGCATTTATACTCCTGGTTTGAGCTGTGATTTTTCGAGCTGTTGTCAGATTATGAATCAATTTTAACTACATCTTCTGGCATAAATAAGCATAAAACATTCACATTATGTATTATTTTAGTATGGTCCATTGCTAGTCATACTCCTTTACTTCCTGGATGAAAGAATTTTTGACAACTGGTCTCAAATTATCTCGCCTTCACTGATGAATTTTAAAGAAATAAAAAGCCAGCGAATATTTTAAAAATAAACACATATGCCAAAATAGCTAGAGATTTTCATGTTCAGTCCAAAACTCTCCCTGTGTAAGGTAGTTCCTGATTAATTGGAATGCAAAGCCCTAATTAGCTGAGTGCTACAGATGGGGTGCTTACAGCCACATCCTTTTCAAAATGAGAAATTAAGATTTCAGATCTGTGTTTGACAAGTTTTATTGTAAATTTTATTATCATGTTTTTCTTCAATTTAAAGGTTGAAGAAAAAAAAAAAAGAGGATATTCAAAGCCAGATTGTTCTTTAAAAAAGAAATTGTTTCATTGCAGTTAAATGCAGTATTCATTCTCTGCAGATACTGAATGAAATTCGAGATTTCATTTTCTGGTCTGTGCAGAAAATTGGGCCCTGGAAATTCTTTAAAGAAATTCTCCAAGCAAGTCTCACTTGCAAAGCCACATAAAGGAACCTCATAAAGGGACAGCATGTTTGCCAACTTTGTTTCTAGGTATTGTTAACATAACCAGTCCTCCAGTAGGGGCTTGTATTAAATTGATTGTACTTGATTCAAATAAAATGAAATAGGAAGTGCTATTCAGTAACTTCCACATAAGAAATAAAAAGCTGAAAAGTTTCTGTATATCAGTAAAAGTATTTATTTAAATTACAAAATTGGCAAGTTTTTAATTCTTTTAACCCACGACATAAACCAAGTTCCTTAAAAGAGAACTTAAAAATGTGCATGGTATGTCACAGATTTGGTTCAATATTAATGTGAATTTATACCAGGTAGTGGGTATGGAGTTTTCTTAGTGGAAATGCTATGCTTTAAATCTTAATTTTGGGAAAGCATGCTGTGTTTTAATGCTACCTGTATAAATCAGAGTTGGAGGAAATATTTTGACTGACATCTTGAAACAGAAGCTACATATCTGCTGTCTTTATGATATGAATTTATGACAATTTGTGTTATAGGCTTCAGCTCAGAAATGATACAAAAATCCTCCTTTCATCTTATCCAGATGAAGAATAAAATTGCCTACATATATTCAAATGAAAGAAGGCTGAAATTGCCTCAAGAAAGTTAATTTCAAGATATGAGTAAAATGCTGGAATCAAATTTGCTCTGTGCTATCAGTAGGGTTGAAGTACTGGAAAGACATGAAGTAAGAAGTTCAATATTTCAAGAACTAATATCATAAGGAAAACAAAGCAGATATGGAAGTAATCTTTCAATCAGAAATTTTATTTGCTGAGATGTATCACCTTATGCAGACACACAGGAAAAGATTGCTCTTGTTAAACTACAATGATGTTTATATAGTACTTACTGGACACAACACAATATATCTGACAACTTTCAGGCAGAATATAAATATGAAATATGATGTTCAGATCAGCATGCATTCATGGAGAGGGCTCTGCCCCTTTTTGCTGCGGTGCCAAGAATACACTTGACTCACATTTGTGATAAGCATGGCTAAAGCACTGTTAAATTACTAGTTAAAATGGAATGGCAATTAATTAAGAGAGTGAAAGTGGGAAAAAAAGCAGATTTAAAAAATAATCAGTATCTTGTTACTTCCCACAGTGATCTCAGGATGTCTGGAAACAGGCCAGCATGATATTGTTTATCCTGCCTGTTTAAGGAAATACACGGTCTCACTAAGCTTTGCTCAACTGGCACTTTTGTTCCACTCACAAGAATGGACGTAAGAACGTCGAACAAATGTAAACAAGAACACACAGCAATTATTTCCTTTGTTCAAGTAGCTCTGTGTGGTACGCTGTTGGACAACACCAATAAAAAAGACGGTGAAAGAGTGCAGCTCAAGCTGAGCCTTGGAAGAAATGACTGATAGTGCTCGACTTCTGTGTGCAAAGAGCAGAGACGTTTTCTCAGGTAGCGCCGTGAATGCGGCACTAAATAGCTAAACGTGCTAATGAGGGAGTCTGAAAGGGATGGGACGAAGAGCTTTAGCAGTAGGAGCCAGACTGCTGTTCTGTCTGGCAGCTCAGATGACTTCTGGGTATATGTTTTATGTACGTCTTAGCTCTAAATAGCACAGGAACTTTACTGGGACACAGCACGGCTGTGCCATGATGAGGAGTTGGATTTGCAGGAGCCCCAAAGCGTATCAAGTGCAGGAGAGCTGAAGGAAGTGATGTTGTGTTATTCAGTTGCTCTGGCTGCAGCACAAGCATTTCAGATTTAGAAGACGGCATCTAGATTTTCAGCATTATTATTTTAGCGGGAAAAATGTGTGAAGTTCAGAGTCTTATTTTGTCTTTTTTGACCACTTTGGTGGTCCACTTACATTACAGTGGTGGGAGCTCCCGGCAAGGTGTCTTTTGCCAGACCTAGTTCTGTAACACAATGTAGATACCTGTTCTTTTTGAAGACTTTTGTAGAGTGAAAATCCCCCTTCACCTTGCCAAGACAAATTCTGGAACAGGATCTCTGCCTGTATTTTCTCTCACCTCACTTTTGATGTCTGCTCTGCAATGTCTCTGTCTGATATCTATGTCTGAGCCACTCGCCTTGAGCTCCCTTCAAAGATAAGGAAAAAGCCCCCACATTCTTAAGGTACGGTTAATTTAAGCGTTCCTTTCTTTCTGCTGCCTATAAATGGAATTTAAGACAAATAGCTGAGAGAGGCTTTGTTTTTAAAATAAAACTTTTCTACAGTTTAGTTGTCCACAATTGGCCCGATGAATCTCAAAGTGCAAGGTAACAGCAATATCTATTCTTTTTTCATTTTATAAAAATGTTTGGATTGGAAATATTAGCCTTCAGTAATGATAACACATATTAATCCAACTGTTTGATATTCTTAATATCTGTTGAATTATTCATTCAGTGGATAAGGTCTTTCAGAGAATTCTGTCACCACTGAGTAAGGTATTTGAGAATTTCCTGTTGATTTTCTATGACTACATTTTTGCACAAATTACGCAAAAGCGCAGACCATTCAGTGCTGACAGTACCTCTGTTAATATCTTTCTGTAAGTGATACATTAACTTAGGCCCTAGAAATGCCTTATGTTTTGGAAGTGATCTATTAAACAGACAGGCAAACAACATGAAATTCTTTAATTTCGTAGGTCCTTATCCACAGTATTGCCACAGTTACGAAATTTAAGCATTAGTCTAAGAGCATATATGCTCAATAACATGCTAAGTGATGTAAGCTGATTCTTCTGACGCAGAGAGAAGACAATCTGATTGATATGAGCACACATCTAATCTGTGCAACACACAGCTCTGAGCCACAGAGTTTGGTAAGGATCTGATAAAAAGGGATGTGGTAAGGGCAGTTTAGAAAGGACTGTTGCTGACCCAACATCTGCTTTTCAAAAGTAAACCTGGAACACAGTTTCTTGTGTGTGTCAAAGTGCTGTACTGTAGTAGGGCTGTTCTGTTTGTATGCATTGCAGTCCAAACCTGCTGTGAATTGGATTTATGTTTTACAAAACATAAACATAAGTCGAAACACAATTTAATGACAATTGGAGAATGTAATTAATTTGATTTATTTCTAGGAAGCTAGGAGGAATTCATTCAGAGCAGAGCCTTGAAAAACTTTACAGGAACCATCAAAATAGCAACAAGAAAATGCAAATGCAGAAACTTTCCATGATGCTCAATCCTACAGTGAGCTACAGATGCAGTTTGTAAAACTGCTGGAGCACAAAGGATGGCAGTAGAATGCAGATGTGGAGCATGTTTCCAAACCCAGAGGGTTTCATAAGCAATGTATATTAGAGATGCAAGACATTTCTTGTAAGCAAATACATAAAAAGTGTCCTAGTTTTTCCATAATAACTTCCCATAATTATAATTTAGCATGTCTATCATTTGACATTTTCCAAGCACTTTCTCAGAATGACATATATCATTAAGACTTAGATCTACTAATTCTTAATTACACATGTGAATGAAAATTTGATTTATATTTGAAGTGTTCTGAAGAGTCCTATGGATATGGAAACATCTCTATAAATATAGAATGTAGAATATGCTTTGAAAATGAAGCAGTTCTAGTGATGTCTTGTATTTCCCACAGGATCTTTTAATGTATTTTAATGGTTCCAGATTTCTGTCTTTTTTGATTGTAGGAATCTTTCTTACGGAGACCTTTGCGTTCTTGCATCCAGGCATGCAATAGAGTCCATTTAGACCCATTTAGAACTGGTCCTCTCTGTTCCTTCCTCTAGTAAATCAAGGCTGGCAGGACTTTTCAGAACCTCTGAAGCAACAGGTTTAGCGTTTTCTTTTAGCTTCTGGATGCAATCTTGGTTGAATCACGGATCAGTGACCTGGAACACCTATATGTTTGTCCGTGATTCCAGAAACAAGATTTCCCAGCCACTCTTTTCCATCATGCTAGTGATTTATTCCCATTTAATGTTATTTTGTTGTTTGTGATTGCCTTAAGTAGGCCGGTTCTCTTTAACGTTTAATCAATTTGTTCTTTGCATGCAGGCATCTAAATTGCAGAGCTGTAAATTGGATTGAAAAAGGGTCAAAAGTGAAACAGGAACTTTTGAGTAGATGTAGTATGATAATAATGCTTCACAAAATAAAGGAAGTAAGAAATTTATTCCTATTATTTATGACTTTTCAAAAAGAGCCTGGAGCTTTCTAAAAGAGGCATGGATTTGGTGTGGCAGTGCATGTTGATGGGAGATAGATAATTCCTCCACTACACAAATGACCGTGTGATATTTTGTTGCTTGAATAATTGAGTCAGACATAGATTTATGGTGTTACCTTTTCATATAAATCACCACTCCTGAAGTAGTCCCTTCTGCTTCTGTCTGCCTGTAATTTAGCTCTGAACTTTGAAGTCTTCCTTGTTTCAGTGGAATCTTACATGCCAAAGGTTGTCAGAGTTGCCAAAGGAAGAGATTTTTTTTTCTCAACTCTTTTCGTTCTTACCTGTGTGTACTGAATTAATATTGCAGTAAACATATGTAAATAAATATGAGACAATACCTGCCTCTGAAAAAAATCTGAGTGAGGGCTAAATGGTTTTAGCAACTTCAGGGAGAGTTCCAGTGGGGAATTCCTGTGCCACTCATTTTCCATGGGAACTGTAGTGCACAGAGCGAGCTATTCTGCAAAAAATCTGTTTCTGGCTAAGGCAGATCGCTGTGGAAAGACTGAGGATCTCTCGGAGGAAACAAAGTCCTGGGAAATGGAGGCAACTCAGTGGAGTTTATTCCAACCACACCTGGGTCTTCTGCATCTGAGCCTTGGTTGGGTGTCTTGCTGAGTGGAAAAGCTCTGGGCAGATCCCCACAAAGCCGGATGACTTGGGGTCCTGTGAGGACATGTTTTAAAGCTAACTGCTGATTTTTAGATCCACAGCTTGGAGCTATATTGAGTTTGGGTCTCTTCCTCCTAAAGTGATCACAGACTAAGCTGAGACACTGAGAACTTGAAGCAGATCTAAGCCAGCGGAGCTTTTGGGGGCTTCTAACGCCGTATTAAGGGTGGGAACTGATAGAGAAGACTTCAGTTAAGTTTTAAGTGAATGAAGTGCATCCACGAAAGAAAGAGTGACTGTTTCTTATCAGAATAATAATTACTAGAAAAGCAGCAATGATCGTTAAACTGCTGCAAAAGCAATTTAGAAAGTTTAGAGGTCTAATTCCCCTTAAATAGAGTAGTTTAATGTCTACATTTATTTTTAATTGGTTTATTAATAAAAAGGAACTGTAAACTTTTGGAAGTGTGCAATACCCCTGAAATATGATTTAGAATATTTCCACACTTTAAAGAGCTGAGTTTTAATTTTATCTGCTTGGAATTGACAACAGAAAAGTGTTGACATTTTATGCTATTTCATCAATTGGACATCTCAGTGAAACTTATAGGTCTGTTTAACTTTGAATTGATTGCCTACGTACATTTGTTTTTTTAAAGTAAGGATAGATTCTTAAACATATTGGATCGTTATGTTTACCCTATTTGTGATCAATTCTGTATTTAAGTCTCAACTATCCTAGAAAATTCTGTTTCCCTGAGGAGCTTGTCTTTTACAGGTCTGTGTGGACTGGGAGAGCAATGAATTGCTTCTCCTTCTCCTATCCATGAATAGTTATATTTCATATTTAAATGGCACGTGAGGTAATACAGTGAAAGATCAGCACATTGCAATTCTCATTTTCAAAGCCTGAATAGCCGTGCCTGAGGCAGTAATATCTATCAGTTATGTTTAGTAGTACAGCAGAATTCCATGTCTCTGACTTTGACAGGGACAATGCTGCAATCCATTGTCAGTTACTAACTGTGAACCAGCTGGACAGCTTTGCTTTGCGGTTTACTTATGGGTTTGTGCTTTTTAATGCCACTCAGTAGAAAGCAGGGACCTTTCTACATAGGAACATTGAACTAGAGTTAAAGAGTGAGTAAGATCAAACAGAATTTTCTGTGTCTCCTACTTCTATTCTCACTTAGTAGAATAAATCAATTCTTTACCATTGTTGCACGAACCAAGTTTTTTGTGAAGTCTGCTTTTCTCCTGAGTAGAATTAAACATTTCTGCTGAGTAGAAGGAACATCAGATTGCAATTAAAAGAATAGCAATCTTCCAACTGAAACATTAATAACTTTTTCTTTAAAGTGCTGCATTTAATGTTCCAGAACAGGAAGTCATAAAACATAACCGAGTTCAACAAACAGTACAGAAGTCATAATGTTTATTATTAGCATCACATCACCATATGACAGTGACAGGTGGTGATCCACAAATGGCATCACAGTCATCAGTGACTATGTGGGGAAATGAAAGACTTTGAAAAGTGCAATTCTATGGCAGTATAAAACAATTCAGACCTGTTATTGTTAGATAACTGTAAGATAAATTTCAGAGTTAATATTTATGGTGTCTGAAAACATGCTTTTTGGATTATTATGTAGGATGCTACCTCTTGTATTTATACTGATTCGCAAGAGCAGTGATGCTGCAAGCAGACCTACCAGTCATGTATTCCCAAAATAACCCTGCGGCCTAATTTTTCAGGAGGTGGGAGGGGAGAAATTCATATTAAAGGGTCTTAATTAGAACATGTATAATTATGTTTAAATAGAAATCTCTTTCAGAATTTCCCATTAATTTTACTATTTTGTTGAACTGTAGTTAGCTATTTTAATTAATATTTTCAAAATAAAAATGCCTGTTGACTTTATTTTTGATATACAAAATGATACATTCGTAGTGTTTACTTCTAAAGTAAAATATGATGTGAATGTGGTGCTAATAAACTCAAAGAAAAATTTGCAACTTCTGTGCATCACTCACAAGGAGGAGTTACTATTTGTCATGTATGAACTACTGAGAAAGGAGTTTTAGATTTATATGTCAGACACCTTGTGTTAGGAATATGCTTTTCTTTTTGGGATGTCTCAGATGAGAAGATGGTTAATGTTAAATTTTGCCCACTTCCTTTCATTTTTCTTCTTTTTTTAATTTTTATTTTCAAAGTTGAGGCATGCTACAGGTACTTTAAAGAGCAAAAAATTAGGATGAAAGCAATATTTTTATCCACCAATGGTGGGTGCGCATATGTTGGGGAAAGAAGAAATGAGACCAGTAGGTGCTCTGCCACCTCCTCATCTCTTTTGGTCATTGTGCTGTACCTTCTGTGACATTCAGGGGTCAGCCCCATCACTAGGCTAGACGTTGCATTAAATCCTGAACTGAAAAAAATAGATACAACTTAAATAAATGGTACTTGCAGCTCAACTAATATTTTGTTGCAGTGCGTATCTCCTATCGTATTTGGTTGGCAAAGTTCTTTGAAGCTTCCTGTGATGTAAAGGGGAGTAAATTTGGAGCCAGCCTCAGTGTTTCTGTTCACCTTCAGAATCGTGACATGTTAGCAGATTTACTGTCAACGTATGGAAAATAATGAACCACTTTAAGCCCTGTCATAAAACTGGAATTCTTTTGTAGCTAATTAGATAGCCTGGAAAAGAGGAAATTGGACCAAACCCCTACAAAATTAGCTTCATCAAAAGAAAGTGGAAACAGATGAGCACCCCAGAGTAACTCTACAATAATAATAATGTCGTGATCCTTACAGCACTGTCTTGGCTCATCTGGAAGGCTTACTCAAGACCCTATTTAAGTTTTTCCCAGCATAGTTCATCTATATCTTATGGCTGGAACTGCTGGGATGCTTATGGTCAAGACAGCATTATGCTCACAGCCTTGTCAGTCAGTAATTTTTTTGACAGATAATTGTTCCTCCTTTCCTAAGGTGTTTTTTTCTTAGAAAATGACTAGTTTTGAGAATAAGGTTGGTCAAACCCACCCTTTTGTATGTGTTTCAATAATTCATTGGTAACAAGTTGCTGAGTAATTCGGTATGTTCATAATTTGGAGCAGGGTTTGAAATTTGACAGGGAATCAAGAACGTGACATTTGCTGAAAATAACCCAAACTTAACCAACTTACAAGGCTTCAAAAAATTGCAGTTTGCACATGTGCAGTAAAGGTGTGTTAGTTGGGCAACTTAAATCTTTTAAGTCTTTTCCTCTGTACTGGGCGTGTTTGAGGCTGTAGCTGCAGAACCTGAGCAGGAGTTTCCCTCAATCAGTCCCAGACGGTGGGAACTGAGGGCGAGGAGAAGTTTCCTGTCCACGTTCCTGGTACAAGTGCCTTGGCATCACAGGGATGCCAGAACGCTGACTGACTCAAAGTGGATGACTTGGTGCTATCGACTTAGGCAAGTTCTACCTTAAAGTACATGCCTGTCAAAGCTTACAAAATTAAGCCAACCAAAAAAAGTGGAAAATAGGGTATTTTTGGTAGCTCACAAAATGCTATTAGCAAAGAAATGACAAATTTGTGTTGTTAGAGCTTTCTAATTGTGGTCTTTGTGGTTTAGTGACCTGATCTGCAAAGTGCTGAACATTCCTACTGGCAACAGAAGCAATGGAAATGTTCCAGTATAGTGTTTTATATGATAAGAGTTGCTCCCAAAAATCCAGTGGGAGGCCCCTAAGTTGGATCCACAAATGAAAAGGCACTTTTGATCACAACTTCTGCAGGTGTCAGCTCCCCATTTGCAAAATGTCTCTGCTATTCCCTTACCTCCTTGTAGCTCTGAAACTATGTTACGTTTTGTGAAAATTATCTTATAAAATCCCATGAGCAAATGAAAAATTTTATCATCAAAGTTTGAATAGTGTTTGGTAAGTAGATTATGGAGCTGTTCAGTAGTAAAAAAAAAAACAAACCTGAAAATACTGAATGGCTTCTATCTTAATGAGAACAATCAGTCTGTAAATGGAATTAGCCAATGATTCAGTGGGAAAACGTGACCATAACAAAATTACAGCACATAAACACAGGTTTTATGCTGGGGCTTGATAGTTTTTCCATGATTGATGTTTGCCACGTTAGTATTCTTCTAGCATTCTTTTTTGGGTGATGATTTAATAACTATCAAAGCGGGACTTTGATTCTGTGCAAAGGCTTGTTCTTGCATATTTATGAAGATATGCTTGCATATTTGTAAATTTGATTATTCACTTGAGGAGACTTATGTATATAAATGGCTTGAAAGGCATTGTCCACAAGCTATTTGTTAAAAAGTAATCTACTCTATTTTCATCTCTTAGGAATAATTTTAGGGTCAAATATTATTTGCAGTCAAGAAATTAATGATTAAGCCTCTTAACATTCTGAACTTGTGTTTCCACTCAGGCTTTTTAGACAGTGCTAATGACTCTTAACTTCAGTTGTCGGTCTTGTTCTCAGCAGAGCCTTAAACATATCCCCAAAAATGAAAATGCTTTTTGGAAGCCTTTTAAACTCTGGCCTTAGTGACTGCAATGGACAGATGATGACAAACTGTAAATATGTTCTGATGTCTCTTGGTGGCCCAAAGCAGATCTGTCCTGCCGACAGTGTCCTCTCTGTGTTGATTTCTCCACGGGTAGAGAACTAATTTAGCCAGCTCCTTATTACCCTCTTAGCACTTTTATGGAGGTCATACATATGTACTATTTTCAGAGGAGGTGATGTGGCAAAATTATTGCGGCAATCTTGGAACCCCCATCTGCTAGAATGTCCCCGGCCTCCCCTTCGTAAAAACATCACTGCTGTAAGAGTCATCACCTCGGTGTGTTTATTACCTTACCAGAACCTTGGAAATTGCTTTTGTTTCTAGTAAAAAAATTCGAATAAGAAAGATAATAGGACAAGCCATAAATTGAAAAGCAATTTTGAGATAAATTTTAGATTAGAATCAATGAAGCAGAAATTATATTTTCCAAGAGTTTTGATTTCTTCCCTCTGAGCAACTCATCTTTCATTTTCTCCTATTTTCTTCTCTCCTTTGTTTTTCTTAGGTAGACAATAAACTGAGTGTCTAGGGTGATCCCTTTTTTCTTCTTTTCCATTTTAACTTTTCTGAATATCAACAGTACATGAATGTTAGTGATTAGATTTGAAAGACTGATGCTTTTAGACTTTTCTTTGGTTCAGAAGTTTTTGAAAAATTAGACTAAAAAATGAAAAAGAAAATTAAGGTGAAAAATAGTGAGTTATCTTACACAAATATAATATTTTGTGATTAAAGAATAAGGAAATAGGACCAAATAATTTGAAATGCTCCTTTTAAATAATATTTCTGGACCTTGAGCAAATGGAAATATTTACACTGAAACAAAGCACAGCAAACAAGGAATAAAAAATAATGGGATGGACTTGAGAACTTTTCCCTGTATATTTTTAATGAGATACATTGGATTTTTTTTTTTTTTCTGAAGGAGCAAAAAACTATTAAATCATGCAGGATAAAAATTGTGCATCCTTTTCAGTTTTTCTAGAACCAAACTGTACAACCTCTGCATTAGTGTAGTCCTACTAAAATTTCTGTAAACCCAATTATTTTGGGGTAGGTGCTGAGCGATGCAAATAAAAATGTTTTGGCCAGTATATTTATAATCACCTAATTTTTCCTTTGCAGGCATTTCTCAAGGGAAGTGTGGTCATGATGACATTCATCCTCCTTATGCTGCTAGAATTAAACCTGTCCATAAAATAGATGGGAAGGCACACTCAACCATTTCAAAGGATGGCAAAGTTCCCATGATAAATTAATGCCCAAGTCAAACTGCCTGCCTTTAAGGACTCTACACTCTATGGCTCCTGCTCACTAACCATTAAATATATATGATGCCTTTAAATGCCCTAATATAGCTAAAAACACATTCCACTGAAATTTATTCTCTTTAATATTTATCTACATCTAGATATTTGCAGTTATATCCTTCTTTCCTATGAAAGTTTTATATTGTAGTTGTGAGGGAATGCCCACTGTCATCACACTTATACCCGTCCCTTCAAGCCACAATACATTATTTCTTACCAGCTCTGTCTCATGGAGCAGTTTCTCATAATTGCAATCTAAATGTTTAATGTGACAGAAGTAAAGATGAATGGGAAAAGAGCGAAGTGTGCAGCGTAAATTAGCTTGAAAAAGGTGGCAATGGCTCTTGCTATGGTCTCTGCATGTGTAGTCTTGATCATACAGATTAAATTCCGGGAATAAAATGAATTAAGTTTTGTCCTCAGTTTCCAGCTCTTCTGTAGGATATTGGGGAATGTTTGGTGTTTAAGATTAGGGATGCTATCCACGTAGCATTCAGAAAAAGAGAACAACTTGTTAATGGTTCAACCCTACTGTGTTTTTCATTCAAAGAGACACAGTTTTTCTTTGTTTTATATATTTCACAGAATGTTCTGTGTCTAAAGGGACCCATAAGGATCATCGAGTCCAACTCGTAAGTGAAAGGCCCATGCAGGGTTTGAACCTTAAGAAAATTAAGGACACTTAAGACTTAAGAAAACCTTTTCTTGAGGGTCAATAACTACTTCCAAACTTTCATTTAGGTTTTCATAAAACTCTCTTCTATCAAAGTTCCGTAATTTGCTGCATAATAAGGTCTGATTATAAGCAAATTGAAACAGTTGATTTTGCTTTTTTATTTCTTGTGTCTGTGTAATGCCACTTACTTTGCCTAACCCTATGATTCATTATGAGTAATGTATTCCCAATGAAAATGGCTTTGTTACAGTGAGGGTACAACAGTATTTTTATAATCAACGGTTTCATTTTTTGGTTTGAAAATGCAGGTTTTAGAGACTCCACTTAAAGAAGATGGATACTGCAGTGCAGTTCAGTTCAGTTCTGGATTTTGCCTTTACTGGTGAGTGAAAACTCCATTCCTTATGCGTGTAAGACAGCCTGCTCCGAAATTCTCATATTGGCAACTAAGACACAGTGCTGTAATGGGCATGTTTCTCTGAAATAATTCATTTATTGTGATGTCCATGTAAACAAGCAAATGAGAATAACTTGGAAACCTTTTTTTCTTTCTCTGGTTTCTCATATGCTATTTTGGATTTCTTTTACCTTTATTCTGTCAGTAGCTCGTGGGTGTTATTCCTCTGATTTTGGTGGAAAACGTTCTGTTATTATCTCTGTGGATCAGGAATACCATATGACCATAATTTTCTGGCTCTTGGCCACAGATCAAAACACAGATTTGTTCAATATACTAGAATAACTGAAGTGCTGGTTTGGATAAATATGGAAATATGTCCTAAAAAATTGTGGAATTTTGTTCTGGTTCCGTTTGTGTGGTGGTTTTTGTTGTTGTTGGGTTGGATTTTTGTGTGTGTGTGTGTGTGTGTGTGTGTTTTGGTTTTGGGTCTTTTTTTACTTTTACCTTACATTTCCTCCACTTGTGCCACTTCTGGCTTTCCTTAGTTTATAAGTTAGGGTGTCTTGCAGTTAAACAGTTTCTTTTTTTTAAATAAAAATTATTTCAGGTCCATTTAAGCTATTTCATGGTGGAGTCATACTAAGTTGTATAAACTGAGTAACTAGATTTTTAGATCTATCTGTGTTACTGAAAGAAGAAAAGTTAAAATGTATCTGTGTATGAAAATGATTCCTAATATTTTGGAAAATATAGGGTAGTTTTATAGATGCATCTGAAACGTTGAGAGGATCACTTTAAATTTAATAAAACTCTTTTTAAAAAAGGTATTTTTTTCTTCTCTTGTAATAATCTTGGAGAGCATGTACTGGTATAGCTGGGGCCTGCAATGATCATTCACTGCTCGTAGGGGTGTACACAGGGAAGAACTTGACAGGAGTTGAATACATTCATAGAAACTACTGCTTTAAAATGTTTATTCTTTTTCCTACCTGTGTTTGATCACCAAAGTATTAGGGTTTCTGAGTGTGTAGCACCTTGTACAAAGATCAAATAATTCAAATCAGGGAATGTTTCCTGATACTGTGCTCTTTACTATGTTTCCCTGTGTGATCCGATATAGCAGTTTGCTTTATACCTTTAAATTATTTTGGATCCAAATAGAAGTCGAAGGTGCTCAATAATATCTTCACTTTTGAGTGTGTGACATTGCTGTTATTAACCCAGAGCACTGAAGGTGGGTCTCTATCTAACTTTTAATCAAAAACAAATCTGCTTCACCTTCACTGTGATAAGCCGATGTTTTGACTTTGCTCTGCAGTGATTTGTGAGTGATACACAAAATGAAAAATCCTCTTTGCAGAGAAAGGGCAGACAGACCTCAGATGTTTGCCCAGCTTGTTAGATCTACTGAAATTTCAAATAGCCAGGAAGAATAACAGCTGAGAAATCCTAACTATTAAAGAGAGACTTTAGAAAATATGGAAGTAAACATGTATTTAAAGGCTCTGACCTAGCAGCTGGGGATATGCCTACTCATGATATAAAGATGTGTAAATCTCCTTTCCTGTCCTACAATATCGATAAAAAATTGCATAGCAGTTCTAGGGCATCACCTGTATTCATCTGAGTTTCCCTGGCTATGCAGTCATGCCAGATTAAATTTATGTACAAACATGTTCTTAGACTAAGGAGATAGATTATGTGCCTCTTCCCAACACAGCAGGAGATTCACTGTAGTCATAAATTGGCTTGATGAGCATGTGAGCCATCCATCCCTTTTTTTGGTTATACAAGCCTGTCAGAACTACAATGACAAACACACCAAAAAGAGGTTTGTTTCAGTGAGTTTATCACCCAAGGTATTTAGTCAGCCTCTATTTTTTTCCTCCCATGGCACTGTTTTAAGTACACAAGCAGCCAATAATGCCTGTGGGAGATACCCCCTTACACTGGAAGGAATCATATTGGAGCGATGATTGATTTCATCACTGAACTGTTCCATATAAACAAATTTTAGCCAGTCTGTGCTTCATCTGCTGTGCAGGTAGGTTGATATGAGGTGGTTTCCCTTCCTTACAGTGAAGACATCAGTGAAAGATCACCATCAGTTATGTTTGGAGATGACTCCAAACATTTTCTCTGTACTTGAGGAAACAAGAATCTTTTGTTCCAGAGCCAGTCTGTTTCTGGGACCTCTTTCACGTGGGTTCCTGCTTCCATGCATTTTCTCATAATCCCACTGGCTGCTATAGATGGTAAGAAAGGAAGAATCCAGATTAATTTTGTATGCCCAAGCACAAGTAAAGTAGTTCTAGCTCAGTTAATCACCACAGCCCTTAATTAGGACAGCCAGCCTCCTCTTCCTCTTGAGATTTTGGTAGCCTCTCACCACCCTGTTTCTGTGACCTCTTTCATCAGATGTTGTTGTTATACCCATTGCTTTCAAAGCATTTTTGTCTATGCATGGAAAAGGAATACCCAAAACTGCGGCTGATGAAGTACTTTGCATTTTTAATTCAGTCATGGTCAGATCCATTTTAAAATGTCTCTTAAATGTGAGGAATGGAGGTGCCATTTGCCGCCCTATCAGGGTTGGTCTTCCACCCACAGAAGATGTTTCAGTACTGTCTTGTGCTGCTGTAGTGACTGTTTTTGGGAGCTTTAGTCTTTCAGCTTTGTTCCATCCCCTCAGTGGGATTTAAATTTAATGGTGGCCACCTCCTTGTGTCATCTTTCTGAGCCTGTGGCCTCATATTCTCTATTTCACCTGTGGAAATTACTTTTTTGGTGACCCATATTTGAAAGGGTTATACACATTGTTGCTGAGGGTCTAAAATCTTGAAACCAGGTTCCACTGAGAAAAGGCTCTGCCTTAGACATGTATTCTATCCTATTTACTTTTCATTTGTCTGAGAGCTCCCAGCCTTCTTCCCCTAACCCTTCCAGATCCCAGAAGAGTCAGTCCTAAAGGCTCTTGTATTTTTTCTTTTTTCTTTTCTTTTCTTTTCTTTTCTTTTCTTTTCTTTTCTTTTCTTTTCTTTTCTTTTCTTTTCTTTTCTTTTCTTT
>VWZG01006949.1:1266190-1334834 GCA_013396735.1 Grallaria varia
GTTAATGACTCCTGGAGGGGAGTTATTACACCTGAATCATTGGTGTGAAGACAGGGAACCCTCTTATCTCTGTTTTCTCATGCACCCAGTTCATAGCCTGAGGTGCCAGGTGTGTCCTGGGCAGCTGTTGCAAACAATGCATCGTTAACAGTTCATGATAAATGGCAGAGAGGGTATGGAATCCACAGTTCCAGTTACATTCCCACAGTGATAAACTGGTCCCACCCACTATAACTAGGACAGGACAGCAATAAGGGATGGGTCTCTTGTTAATTTTGCCTTTGTTTGCGCAGTTGACAGGACATTAAATTCCCCCCAAGTCGCTTCTGCCCATGACAGTATCTGCCAGGTGATATCCACAGCCCGACCTTCACCAACGGGGTTTCTCAGCTGATTTCTTTCCCTGTCTGGCTGAGGAGGGGCACTGGGGGAGCTCTGCATGGGTGTGTGGCAGCAAGTGCCAACCCCCACAGATGTGAAAGTTGAAAACTGGTTTATGTAAGACTAATGATCCTTTGCTTTAACCAGAAATTGCCTTTGTGTTTTCTGACCATTTTAATATTTAACAATACTTCACTTACGGCTGCCTCACTGCAAATGCCTGAACTTTAAAACTTCCCTTGTAAAAAGTTTTGGACTATCCACAAATCTTGCCTTTGCTGTCATACTTAGTGTGTGACTTCCCGCAACTTCCATGAGAGAATAAATGCTTCAGACAATTGGAAAATGCCTGTGCCCTGGTTCTTCAATTTTGTGGTTTTCTTGGACGACAGACCATATACATATTAGTCAGTGAGATCTCTACAGAAGAACTGGAGAAANTTTGGACGACAGACCATATCCATATTAGTCAGTGAGATAAAGATGTTCCTGTGTATCTCTACAGAAGAACTGGAGAAATAACACCAGCTTGTCATTCCAAGTAAATTGTCCTAAATGATTACTTAGGGGGTGAGAAGAAACAAGTTCCGGCTATTTATTGGAAAAACAACAGCATAAAGAAAGAGGACCGAAAGATCATTAAGTTGTGTCATACTGTGAAGGAGAACTAGGAACTGAGTCGTCTTCATATGTTCAGCATTTGGCAGATAATCGTTCTGTAATTCTGTGGGTTTTATGGCAGCATTAAAGTCATTGTATCTTGATTCCCTTTCCCTTTTATTTTCATGGGTCTCTGCTCAGGAAACCCCTTCAAATCATGCTCATGTGGGAAACACTTCAGTTCGGTGGTCATACTGCTATTGTATAGTCAGCTCTACAGATGGATTTAAACCTCTAATGTAGTGTTTTCCTGAACTCAGAACACAGTCAAACCACTCTCAAAATGTGGAGTGAGACCATCTGGCAACAATGTGGTTTTCCGATTCAAATCCTCAGTCAGAGACTGTAACCTGATTTTTTTTAATATTATTTTGAAATCTAAGTCTATTTTCATCATAACCTGAATGTTTCTTCCCCTGCACAATCCAGATATCATTACAGTAATTTTGTGCTTTATTATATAAACATGATAATTGCATGGCATATAGTTTGTAAGTATATTTTATATGTATAATTTTACGTCTTTATCAGAAAGATACTTAAACATGAATTGCTTATCCCTATTTTCCCAGATGCCATCAGGCTTCTGTAGAATGAATGTTGCTCATCATTGCTTGCTGAGTATGTGCCAGGGCTGGAGGGAGGAAGAACAGAGATCAGATTCCTGACCCCAGGCCTGTTCCTAGACTTGCTCATCTGTAAAACCAAATCTGCACTATTTCATATGGTTTCTTCTACTTGTAGCTGAGTGGAGAGCTTGTTTGAAATATTTTCATACTATGGGTGTTGAGAGGGTGTACAGCTGTGTTGGAGAACAGCATTTGAATATAAAAATAATTTTTGAAAATTGAAGTAATGATTTTAAAATTAGTACAATTTTGAGACCAGCATGTGCAAGATGCTGTGAATGGCAGTTCCACAGCACAAACAAGAATGGGAAAATAAACTGATTAGTAGCAGTTCTTCAGGAAAGGATTTTGGTGTTTCAGTGGTTTGTAAATTGAATATAACTTTACAGTTTTAAACTATTGAAAGAAGAACAGGACCTATGCTGGGTTGTATTTGGAAATGAATATAGCCCAGATGATGTGTAAAATAATGTCTCTGCTTTGCGCAGCATTAGTAAGGCCACAGCTATGTCTATCTTACTGTATTTAAAAAGAAAACCAACAAAAACCTCAACAAACACAAAACCAAACAAAAAAAGTCTGAAGAGAGCTAAAGAACAAGCAAACAAAGTTAGAAATCCAGACAAGGCATCATAGGCCTTAATGACCTGGAATTATTTATCTGAATGACATAATTGGTTCTCCATGTGACTGACAGAAAAAGAATTAAGCTTAAAGTACAGCAAAACAGATATATGTGAATATTAGCTTTCTAATGGTAAAATAGTAAAGGAGATTATTGGATCTGAATTCTGGTTTTAAAGTCAGCTTAGATCAATACGAGTTAGGAAGGCCTTGGATATGCCACATATTCGCCTTGAAATGGGGCTGAAATAATAAATAACTTCTCAAGACCTGTTTCAGACACATTTTCTGTGATTGTGGAATTCAGCGAGAGCTCCCCTGAAATGCAGCAGCCAAGTCAGTGACTCTTTAACAGGAGAAGATCCACCGTGTTCTGTTGCTTTCACTACCTTTGTCACCATATATCAGAAACTCTTCAGTCATAATTTCTGTGCTTCCAGCTTATTGGATGACAGAGAAACCATTAACCTTTGTAGCCAGTGCTGCTTCTCAGTGACACGAAGCTGCAGCAATATTGTGCCTTCTGTTGCTAATAGGAGGAGTCAGCTTGCTTTTTTCCTCAAACAAAAGCAAATGGATTTAAAAAGTGGCAAACAAGTGTCAAATAATTCTGTTTCCTATCATTAAATGAAGACTCAAAGATAACAGTCTTGATATCAAAACAAAAATTACGTTTCACATCAAACTTTCTGCTCTTGAGAGTATGCTTAATATAGAGTTAACTTAAACTAATTGAAGAGAATAAAGTATTTACATAATTATATTCTGGAGATTGTTGTTGTTCAGTCTGTTGAAATCTCCTGGAACACAGGAACGCATTGCTTTGTGAACCTGCTATTCCCAATTTTGCCAATTTCATCTGCAGCAAATCTCATTAATACTACCAGTAAGTAGGGGAAATATTGTCTGATGTATTTTGAGATTAATTATGCTTGTGGCAATGTATCCTTTATAAAAGAAAGCAATTCATTCAAACAATAGCAATTCTTTCTGAGTTCACTTCAAATGTCATTATGATAGAATGCAATTTTGGGAGTGATGCAAATGTTTCAGTAGCCAGAAGCTATTTTCTTTTAATGAGGTACACGCTAACATACCTCATATGCTCTGCAGTTTCTACCATTGGCATGGCAAAGTAATACAGAGACAATGAGTATGTTTCAATTTAGTATTGGTGTAATTCATCTGATGCTAAAGCTAAATTTAGCTAGTTGGTGTATTTTTTTAATGCAGATGACTCAAAAACAATTTGTTTCTGCCAAATTGTACCTTATAAAGGTTCAGTATCTAGCTTTAATTTTCTTATGGCTGTGATCTCTGTGTTTATTGTGAATAGGGAGAGCTTGATGCTGTATTTCAGGAAGGAAAAAGCACAGTTCAGTTACAGATGTGATCATGTGATCCAAGCCAAAACCTCTCTGCTTGCCAGGAGGCTGAAAAACCAGGAACTGGTAGCAGTACTAATAGCTGTAATTTTCAGAAGCATCTTCCCTGTGTGCTGAAATTGTTCCTATTATGTCCTATTATTGAAGATTTGCATGCCCTTCTTTTCCACATATAGCACAGTCTTGTTTTTTCCTGCTAGCTGGGGGGTTTCTGTGACAATATAAACAAAAAAATTAGCTTAGTTGTGGATGTGTATTTCACTCGTTGTTATTGATTATTCATACCCAGAGGTGATGGGAGTTGGGATGTTCTAAGCAGGACCTGTTTGGGATGGACAAAACTCTGTCATGGGTCTATGATCTTGAGGTCTACTCTGGTGTTGCTGAGTGTCTGCCGGCAGGTAGAGGTGTCAGTAAGGAGACCACGGGAAATAAATGTCACTGGGTGGGGGTGGGAGGTGCTGGTAGTAAGGTCAGGAATTCAGGGATTCAACCTGAGAATGAGAAATTGAAGAAGCAATGAGTTGAGTAGCACAGAATTTGTAGTGTAATCCTGTCAATCAAGTGAGAGGGAAAGACGAAGCAGAAAAGATATAAAGGCAGTAAGAGACAGCTTGAAGGAAAAAAAAACCCCAAAAAACTCATCAATAGGAAATGCCCATTAGAAAGGTATTTTCTCTGGTCCCTACAGTGCTATAATGTGTAATTTAACAGATGCTTTGTTCTTATATATTCCTTTCCACACAGCTTCAGCTTTACAGATAAAGTGAGGAAATCAAGCACACAAACATACTTTTTCTCTGGATGGTTAGTCCAATGGGAAATATCAAGCCAAGAAGCTATTACAGTCAAGATATTAAGATTTTCATAAAGATCTTCAACATATGGACTAAAAGCTGTAGAAAAATAGTAGCCATTTAAAAATATGCCTTATCTGAACTTTTCTAAGCATATTAAAACAAGAAGGACAGGCAAAGAAATACTGTTAGACAAACTGGGTTGAATCTCTGATCACTTTTTCTCTCTGTCATCCTGAGATTATAATTTCAGTTTATTTCTTTGGAGAATTCCTTAATGCCTGTTGCAAGTTCCTCTGGTGAAAGTGCTCTGATCTCCTGAAACACCTGAAAAACTAGTGGGGGGGAGAGGGTACAGAAGGCAATGTATAGCCAGAGTTCTTACTAATATCAAAAAGTCTGACATTTCAAGGCTTTTCGGGGCAACATAGTACTATGTTTTCTTAATAACTAGCTGCCTGTCTTATGTTTCAGAAATGTCTTGGCTTCTGAGTGTTTAAACTTGCACCTTCATCTATTACCATTAGTTTATAATTTTTTTTAATTTAAGATTTTTATTGATACTGTTTATCAATATTGTAACAACTCAGGTTTAGATTATTAAGTAGATAAGTCTGTTGCAAACTTTCTTCTGTATCTGAATTTTACTGTCATTCAGATAAACCCGTGTTGTGACCGTGGGACTTGTGAAAGTTTCAGCCTGAGAATTCTGGTTTCTGGCAGCGAGCTTTATGAAAGAAAAGCCATCTTACATTCAGAGAGGAAAAGGTTTCTGAGCTATAGAGAAACTGGAGCCTTTTTCATTTGTATGTCTTGGTTTCATAGGGACTACAAACAAGACAAAAAATATGTGTTTTAAGCATCCAGCCAAATAGTGGATCTGTGCTTGTTTCCCCCTCTGAAACCTGACCAAACCTGCTGGAAAAGGATAACAATGTGAAAAATTATGAATGTGTCACATGTTTTAATTATATGCTATATATCTATATATATATTTAAATTGCTTGTTAACTGCAGAACCATTTACATCAGGAATACGTTTCAGTCTTGGAGCTGTGTTCATTAGAGACACCCCGATCCCCTGTGCTGTGTGAACACCAGTCTGAATTTCTCATCTGCGTAGCTGAGCTGGAGTGTAATCCTTTAGGAACAATTCCCTTGATTTCTTGGTTTGGGTCTCTGGTATATGATTTTGACTGGAGTTCTTCTGAAGTTGTTCAAGAGAAAAGGCAGGATAAACTCAATGTAATTGTGACTTCCCAGAACTTCTGGTTCCAGAGCCCCCTTAGTTACTAACATTGGTGCCTAGACATTGCATTTTGTACTCCTCTGCTTTGGCAGGCACCTGCCAAAATTGCTTTGCCTGGATACTGCACGCTCCTTGGGAACAGGGTATGCCTCTTCCTCTCTGGTAAAAGACTTCCTTTTAATAACAGGAAAGGATCTGTCAGAGCTGATAGTGTTGCCTCTCATCCCATCAGCCTCTCTCATTAAGCAGTGCACTGTGCCAGGTCTGCAGTTGATGTTAATTCGAATTATTGATGTTCCTCTGACAGCTCGGGTAACTTCAGTAAGATGTGGTTTTTATCTTTAAGGTATTTTATATCTTCACCTAAAACTGTGAGGTTGCTGAACAAGTTTTCTTACTGAGACTAGAACATGTTTACCAGCATTTTAAAGTGTCTTTTCTGCATCTGGACCAAGTATGATTAGAGCTAATAAATGATTTCCTAATTTGTTTTTACACCTGAGCATCCAGGGGACAATTTAGAGGGAGGTTTATGGATATGAGGAAAAATTTCTTTACCAAAAGGGTTGTCAAGCTCTGGAAAAGGCTGCCCAGAGTAGTGGTGGAGTCACCATCTCTGGATGTATTTAAAAGAAGTGTAGCTGTGAAGCCTGGGGACATGGTTTCGTGGTGGTCTTGGCAGTGCTGAGTTAATGGTTGGACTCGATGATCTTTGAGGTCTTTGCCAACCTCATTTATTCTAACTGCTTTTTGAAAATACATCTTATGCAAAAGAATCCAAAAAGTGAGCAATGGTATTATTTTATTGAAGCTGAGTTAGTTGAATGCTATTTTCTGGTGGCGGTCTTTGAATACCCAAATTTCATAAAAATACCTATGAAATGACATAACAAATTGAAGAAATGGAACTAAGGTCGACAACCCGAACTGCTCACTGCTATATTTAGCAGAACTTACAAGTTTATAGTGCCATCCAGAAAGGTCAGACACTTTTAAAAAATGTTATAGTTATAAAACTAGCAGCCAGCTTTAATAGTGAAGACATTTTATAACGTGAAAGTTACGCTAAAATAGAGAGGATCTAAATATAGCAACTTTCTCTATATAATATGCGTAGCAGGAACCTGGCATGAATACTGTTTATTCAGAAACACATTTACACTTTAATAACATATTTTCACCTGCACGTGTCTGCCAGTGCTGCTATTTGCAGCCAGTAACTGATTTGGGCCTCTTAACAGACATTGTGTGTGTGGTCTCTTAAAATGTCTGTTTTCGCAAACACCTTCTTCCTCTTTAGTGCAGGTTCAGGGCTCAGGGGAAGGGTCCGTGTGACTCAAACAAACAGCTCACAAATGTAGCTACATTACCATGCTGGCCTGTGGAAGAAGCAGATATCAATTGCTAGGCATATGTCTCATTCAGTCTTCACAGAAATTATCAAACAGGACTCCTGCTGTTATGAAATAAATAATGTGAGAATAACAAGCTTGCTCCAGAAGGAGATGTCTCTGAGTGCAGCTGGTGATGGGATGAAGGAAAAAAGGGCTATTTGTTATTAGGTATTATAAAGTTACTCTTCTGCTGCTATAACACCATCAGGTTCCTTGCTTTTATAGAATAAAGTGGAACACTATGATTTGGGGAAGATTCTTTAGTGTAGGTTTGGATCTTTGCTGAATTTGGACCAGAAAAAAAGTTTTACTTCATAATGGGCTGTAAAGTTTATAGGGAGCCGTCATCTGGAGCATTTAATAAAAACACATTTTTAATCCAGGGCAGTTATCACCTTCCAGTGTGACTGTAAGAAGTATGCAATGATTGATGCTACAAGAAAATATGAGGATTTCTTTCCAGAAGATGTGTTTTTACACGTGTTGCTGTGTGTTCTGACACTAAGTGATGGGTTGAGAGCGCTGTGGGGCACAAAGCAGCAAGGCAGAGGGAGTGAAGAGGAGACCTTTGCATTCGAATAATGTGTTACTAAAGCAGCTGGCCCTGAGGAGGCCTGACTTTTCTGACTAAAAAAAAAGTAAAATGAAAAGAATAACCGTAAGTTTAAATATTGTCAAACTTTTTTCCCCTAAAACAACAGATTGCTTGGTTCTTTTAGCTCTTGAGTGTTAAGAGATCTTAGGTTTGGATCCAAGATGACTGTTTAAAATGAATAGCAATAGAAAGCACATTTGAAATCCTATGTTCTGTGACACTGTATCTTCCTCTCTGCGTCTCTAATATCAAACTCTGCATCAGTGAAATCTGGCACCATTTGGAAGCCAGTCCTGCTGGAGCTAAAGACAAATTTCTTCCTTAATGAAAATGAAACATGGTCTTTTCATAGAATATTTCATTTTCATATTAAATTTTTTCTCTTCATTTTTCATTAGCTGTCAATTTCAGCCTGGGATCAGAAATTGCATGAGCTAAAGTAACCATATGTTTGAGATTATGTGTTAGTAAAACTTTTCTGATTTGTCAAAACTCCTTTGAACTAGGGTTTTGGCATGTTCCTCTGTAAATATTTGAAATGAGATATTTGTGTGCCAAAGAATTGAAGGAATTCAGTTTACTGTGGAATATGTGAAATGTCTTTTGAATAATTTATGATAAAGCAGCCTAATTAGAAGTTTATTAAGATTTAATTTGATGCTTTAAAATTAAACAACAGCAATGGTGCAGGAAAATGCTTTTAATTCCGTGTGCAGTGGTGAGTATATCAGCTACTCTATGTTCCCATACCTTACAGGATCAGATCAAGTACTGACAGCAGTTTAGTTCTGCTTAGCTCGGTATGACAGTGGGTTTCTTTCAGTTCTCCTGTATAATTTCAACTTGCTTGAAAGCCTCAGTAGGGCATTACCGTGTAGAGCACACACGCAAAAAGAGGATTTTGGAGGGAGAGTATCCATACCTGTAAGAAGGAAAGTTTCTGCAGTAAACTGGAACTATTTGAAGCATTTATGGGGAGATGTGTGCTTTAAATAAGGAAAAACCACATAGAACTATTTTATTTAGTCCCTTATCCTAAGCATGTATCCACACCCCTCTAGGAAATGCTGCTTTTCCAAGAAGCAGAACCATCTACCCAACATGTACAGTTGGGTGTACATGAACAGAATTGATGTAGTCACGAAAAACAGGGTGCTAATTACAGCTGCAGTCCCACCTGTAGGATCTCCCTGTGCCCATACAGAATGTGGTGTGGGAAGTATCCCTATTACCTGAGAGGTGTCCCACAGAAACAGTACAAGATTTTAATTTGCAATGTGCTTCATAAACAGAACAGTGACTTAAAGATTCATACTATAAAAATATATATGTGTTGTCAAACATGACTCCACCAATTTGAGATGCCTGAGGCTGTGACAGCAATCCAGGCAGCTTCATGCAAGAGCCAGAAACTTTCATTAGAAAGTGCTTAAAGTGCTGCCTGTTGTCTTGTCCTCCTCCATGTTTTGTCAAATGCTTGTTTCTTTTATTTACATGGAGCACGTTCTTCCTCAAATGGTGTTCCCAAAGGCAACTAGGAAAGTTGGGAAATTGACAGTTATCAAAATATATTTGAATAAGAATTTGACAGATGCTGAAAGAACTTGGGAACATCGATCATTTGCATGGGACATACTCGCAACTGTAATTTTGAGGACAAGTTTTTGAGGACAGTACTTTCCTGCAGTCATATATTTACAATCAATTAGGCAAAATGCAAAATGCTATTCCAAATCCATGCAAAACAGCCTTTATATTATAATCATCATATTATTTAAAATTTTAGGTTGAATAGTTGGCATGCTTTCAAACACCAGAGCTGCCTTAATTGTTTTTCTAGCTTGCCTACCCATAGATTATCTATATTGTGTCCTGTTTCTTAATGTGTTTCTGTACAGGCTTCAAGATCTCTCTGGTCCAGTGATTCTTTTATAGGTTGTTTTGCTTAGATAGCTGGAGACTAAGTTCTGGTTTTAACGGAGAGCACAAAACTGTGCAAATATATGTTTCCCAAATATCGAGGAATAAGCACATTTTCTAGCAAAGCAAATAAGCCTGTTTTTCACACTTGCTGTTTCATGAGTAATAGTAAGGGTGCTTATAGAGAAATCAGTTTATACTGAAAGCAGTTATAGATTTATTTCCTGCAACAGAACAGGGAAAAAAAAGCTCAGAAAAATGTAGCCAGAAATAAGAGATACCTGATTAAAAAAAAAATAAAAAAAATAACAACCATGCCTACGAGTTGGTTTTGTGAAAGTTAAGAACAAATGCTTCAAACTCAGGTAGCTCAGGCAATTGGAACAATCCTCTGGATTTTTAAGTGCATATATAATCTTTACAAGGCCTTTGAGATCTTCCCATTAGTGGAAGAAAACCACTGTTCCAAATTACAGCTTCTAAGAAAATGGTGTGTTGCCAGGACTTCACACAGGAAAATAACTAGTCCTGAAATTGAAACAGATCTTTTTCAATGAGCCTCAGAACCTGAACAGGCTGTGCTCATTCACTTTGAGAAGATCCACCCGTGTGACCCAAGCGGGCTCTGCCAGCCATATGCTGCCACACATTATGCAAGTGCTGTATGTACTCCCATTTGATGCCTTGAATGCCTTCAGCTGTGCTTAAGATTTATCTGAAGCTCAAAATAGAGAGTGAATTTGTCTTCTGCTGGCAGAAGTGCTGCACTTGCTTTTGAAATGCCGTTAATCCTCTGCAGAAACTACCCAACTGAGAACATTTATGAAACTGTCTTTCGAGTACTTTAGTTACGAGAGAAGTTGAAGACTGAAGACTTGCTGAATCTTTGGTATGCAAAACCTTGAGATGAGAGCAGGTGGGATGACATGCAAGAGTTCGAATGTTAAAAGAGAAAGACCTAAATCTTAATATCCAGATAGAATCCAGATAGAATTGAAAGACAATTAGCTGTCAAACTACAAGAAGTAAGCCTGGTTGCTTCACTCCCTGCGTATGCTTCCCACATATTAAGCACTCAGAATTCTGTGTTTCAAAAGTAGAAGATGAATTGTGTTGAACTACTGTCCTATAGCTTTTCTCAGTGCTGCAGATATTATAGACAATAAGTGGAAGGGACAGGAGGTGCTCAGTATAAGACACCATAAGACATACCCCCTGCTCTTTGTGGCAAGTGGCCACCCCAAGGGCCAAACAAGGTGGTTTGGGGCAGGAAAACTGAACTTGAGCTCTGAGCTGTATCATGGGAGGTATCCAGATTAATTTGCTTAAAATTAGCTTGTACATCTCATTATCCTTGGGTAACTTATCTTGCATGCAGCATAGGCATATTCATAGTAGCTGCCTGAGGGATATTCATTAAGAAATGCAGACTTTTTTTTCAGTATTCAAAATCTTCTTTTTGTTTACAGTTTTCCAGCTCTTGTAATTGCAGCTCTCAAACTTAGCTGTACACTGTTAGACCATGAGACTGTTTTTCACTGTCTTTATTCTGGAATCAGTCATTTCAAATTATCATTTGACTGGAAAGACTAGAAAGAAAACACAGTGAAGTTTTTTTCCTAACAGATTATTCAAGGATGAAAAACACTTCAACACAACATGTAAGAGAAAATGAAATTGGATTTGAAGAACGTTGGCACTTTCCCCAAAGTTTTAGGGGCACTAGGAACAACTGAAATTTGAAGACAGGGAGGTGCTCAGAAGGTTATGAGGATCACCTCCCTGTATACAATATGAAAGTCATTAGAAATATTGACATTTCTCAGTCTAACTCAGTAGAATCAAATTATAGACAGACTTCTGTGCCTGATTTCCTCCAAAACATTTAATATTTTTTTGTCTGTTTGGACAAATTCACATTTGTGTGTTTAGACAAAGTCACGTATCATCCTACATGTTGCTCCCTTCCGACCTTGCCTTCAAAGAAAATCATACAACTACAGCTGTGGTAGGAATCTGGAGTCCTATAACAGTGTGCTGTTATTCTTCATGTGGACACTGTCAAGAATGCTGGTAATGGTTCAGCTTTGAAAAATCTCAACTAAACTGGAGAAAAATACTTCTATTGCAGGAAGTAACACCAAGGTAAAAATGATAAAGTTTTAGCAACAAGCTTGTGTACAAAATGCTTGATGGTTTGATAAAGTTAGCAAAGCAGATAAACTACCAATAATCAGCAAATTATTAACAATATTTTGCACTTATGTAGAAACTGAGAGATGTTCCCTTTAAAATTGTTATGGCAGCTACAAATTTCACTGGAGGAGTTACAGAAAAATCCCAACAGTAACTTATCTTAATACTATACGGCTATGCATGGAAACAATTTCCTATAATTTAAGTATGTTTGAATTTGACAATATCAGTACCTATTGCAAGTGCAGCTTTCAGTTCTCTTTTATGAGCAGACTTTTAATTTAAAAAGTGTTTGGTTATTTTTAGTTAGACTGTTTTGAAATTAGAATTGACAAAGATGGAGCAAAGATCAGCTAAGGAGGAGAAGGGGATTTGGTGTCTTTGTACACTTGGTGCAAATCAAAGAAAACGTTGATTAGGAATGATTAGTTCCCTCCGATTCTGATTGTGTAACCCTGAGAAGACTCAGCTGTATTCTGGCCTTGGCATAGACATGCTCCAACCTTCCATAGTGTAATGGTGATTAAGAAGCTAAATATTTAATGATTTTTTTTGTTAAATAAATTGCAGTAGGCAGGTAATGATAGCCACAAACCCCTACATAGTTCTCCATGATGGAACAACATATATCTGAAATACACTGCTCCTCAGGTTTCCACGGGCATATTGACTCCTACATGGTTATTTAAAAATAGCATATATTAGAATAGCTTGACAGAAATTGTGACTAGACTATTAGTCAGTAACCTGAGGAAAAGAGGGGTAAAAGTATGCAAAGTTGACACTTTCTTACATTGTGCTGTAAACACTGGAAATAGTCATTTGCTGCTAAAGTCTAACAGTGTGAAAGAAAAAACACTTAAAAAAATATCAGTATACAGTCAGGAATTATCAAGAAAAAGCTAATCTGAAACAAAAAAGAATCTTGTTCTGATCTCTGTTTACCACAGCGATGCTGCAGAATAGCACCAATGAAATGTAACCTGCCAGTGTTATTCCTGTCACTGAAGTTGTCAGACTTGGTAGGAACTGGAAATCTCCAAAGCCAGGTAGGAGACAACAAAGAAACATCTTGTCTCCAGTAATACTCTCCTTCATAACAAGTTACCTTCATAAATACCAGAATTAGGCAGCTCTCTGCCTGTGTACGTATGTTTTATGTCTGCTTACATGCTTTGTCTCACGTTTTCTCTCATTAGAACAGAAGTTCTCTTTCCAGGAAATACTCTGAATTTTAAAAAAGCTGAAGTTTTCTCTCAGTGGAATATGGAATGTGATTACATAAAGATCTCTCTCCTCTTCCCATCTGTTTAGTGTCACAGAACTTGTGGGAACATAATATCTCTGAGGCCATATCCCTCTGTCAAATTCTGTTAAAATCGAGGAATGTGTTCCAAAGCTATTGGAGGAGATTAACAGTGTGAAGTTACAATCCACGTTTCCTTGGGATCAGGGGAAAAAAATGNAGCTATTGGAGGAGATTAACAGTGTGAAGTTACAATCCACGTTTCCTTGGGATCAGGGGACATCAATACAAAATTTCAGTGCTATGTTTACAGTATCTGTGAATTATGTTATTGCTGGGTTTGTCTTCCTGGCCTTTTGTTTCGATGGAACAATGTAATATTTGCTACTTGGGCTTCACGAGCTGTTTTTGAGACCCTGTGGGTGACGCACTGTACAGCTCTTGTCACATCATTGGCTTTAAGTGGAAAAGAGGAAGCTTTGCAAACGCAATGTTGGTTCGTACTGAACTCTAGTCTTGCTTTTCTAGTCTCTGACTGTTAAACTGGAGATGCCACCATAAGCACTTTCTGAGGAAAAAGTATTGCTTATTTGTTTTTTCTTTTTCCAGGTAAAATATTACAATGCAGTCAGTGAGGAGAATCATGCAGTCAAAACATGCAAATATGAAGTTGCTCTACTAATTGTTTTTGTCTCTCTGTTTAGTAATTATAGATTTTGCTTTGAAACCTAGAATTTTAAAGTCTTGACTGTTAAGGAATCATTGCACCATTAGAATGGGTTAGCTGCGAACATAATTCCCGACTTTCACAATTTTGGTTTAGCTTGGTGCTGCTATGTCTCAGCTTTACTCATTTTGTGGCAATAATATCTGTTCTCCATTAAATTGCTGCATTTTCTTACTTATTATCTTTTTACAATTCAGCATTTGAGATACTTTCCTTTTCCGTCCTTGTTCAAGCTATCAGGCAGTTCTTCAGAAAACTAAATTAGGCAATTGATAAAGTCACGTATGAGATTATGCTACTCATTAAATTGCACACAGTCAAGGTTTTGCTTTGCCCATGAACTCAAAGCGATGATGCAGAGCTGCTTTGCTTATGCTAATGGAATATCTAACTTTGTTTTACATTGGTGGAAATGATCCGTTGCTCTGTTGCGGGAGTGGAAACGCTTTGCCAGATACAATTTTCCTGTTCTTACTAGGACAACAACAATTGCTTTTTAACAATGCAAATGAAGAGCATCAGTATAATGATAGTTCTCTCGCTATTTGACAAATTACATATGTTTGACTTTTTACAATTATAATGAAAGTATTAGTAGAGCTTAATAACACTAAATAACAGTTCTTTCTATATTTCCATCCAAAAAAGCAACCTAAGTATTTTACAAGTTTTTTGTCTTTCTGGAGCCTAAATCTCTTAGAGATAATAATTTAAAAGAAACATATAAAATTGTATGCTTTAAATTCTTTTTGCCTCTTTCATTGTGTGAGTTCTACGAAAGATGACTAAATAGTCTTGGCAGTTGTTTTGGAACTTGAATTTTGTGAACTACTGTAGCTCAGCGTCAGTCATAGAGACAAAGGCTTGGTTTTAAAAAATACTTCATTGTAAGGTGTTTTCCCTTTAAATAAACCACTGAAGATGTAGAATGTGTTTCAGATTGATTGCTGTATATTCCCAAGGTCTCTGGATTGAGGACTGATGGCCAGCACATTTTGGCTCATCATATTTCATATAACCAATGAACAAATCCTTTCCAATAGCTAAGGAACCCTCGGTGTAACTAAAGAGTGAATACTTGAAGAGCGTTAAAGAACAAAACCACACTCTAAAGCCAGAAGTGAATATGCATTTCTGGAAATAGTGGTGCATCAGCCACTGATACAAATCTACTAATATATTTATTAAACACAAAAGTGTGTTAGTAATTTTCTTTGTAATATCTGTGGGTTTTGCTTCCTTGCATTACCTGCTTCTATTTGCATAACAGTATTTTCAGTGGCATAAAATGTTTTTTTATAATAAACTTTTTCTCCTTTAAGGGACTGAAATGTTTCTCTCAGCCAGTGTTTCTCTTTTTTTTGGATGGTGCAAACAAGCGATTAAATGTTTGTCTTGTCTAATGGCTAATGCTAATTATTATTCTGGCTCTTCTGTTTGCGGTTTTTTTGGGGTGTTTTTTAAGATTTTGTCGTGGGTTGGCCCTGGATGGATGTCAGGTGCCCACCAAAGCTGCTCTTTCACTCTCTCAGCTGGAGAGGGGAGAGAAAATATAATGGAAGGCTCATGGGTCAAGATAAGAGCAGAGAGAGATCCCTCCCCAGTTACCATTACAGCAATCAGACTCAACTTGGAATCAGAGTAGAATACTGAGAAATGAAACCAAATATTAAAGCACCTTCCCCCCCAGCCTTCTTCCTGGCTTTAACTTGATTTGTGATTTTCTCTACCTCCTCCCCTCACTGGTACAGAGTGCTGGAGAATGGGAGCTGTGGTCAGTTCATCACACCCTCTCTGCTGCTCCTTCCTCCTCACGCTCTTCCCCTGCTCCACCGTGGAATTTTTTCCCACAGAAGACAGGTGTCCATGAACTTCTTCAGTGTGAGTCCTTCCCATGGGCTGCAGTTCTTAATGAACTGCTCTAGTGTGGGTCCCTTCCATAGTGTACAGTCCTTCAGGAACAGGCTGATCCATCATGGATTCCCCACGGGGTCACAAATCCTGCCAACAAACCTGCTCTAGTGTGGGCTCCTCTCTCCATGGGGCCACAGCTCTGCCAGGAACCTGTTCCAGTGTGGGCTTCCCGTGGGGTCACAGCCTCCTTCAGGTGCATCCACCTGCTCTTCCATGGGTGGCAGGCGGGTCTCTGCTCCCTGTGGACCTCTGTGTGCTGCAGGGGCGCAGCTGCTTCACCGTGGTCTGCATGGAAACCTCAGCTCTGGCACCTGGAGCACCTCCTGCCCCTTTTCCTTCTGCACCGACCTGGGTGTCTGCAGGGCTGTTCCTCTCACACGTTCTCACTCCTCTTGTTGGCTGCAGTGACGCAGTTTCCTTTTCTCCCATCTTGTACACACTATGCCAAAGGCACTACGACAGTCACAGATGGACTCAGCCTTGGCCAGTGGTGGGTCTGTCTTGGAGTCACCTGGAATTTGGTCTATCTACTGGGGAAGCTTCTGGCAGTTTCTCACAGCAGCTGCCTCTGTAGCTGCCCTGCAGTCCCCCTGCAACCAAAACCTCATCATAAAAACCCAATACAGATTTCCAGAACAGAATTCCTGACTTTTAGGAGCTCTTGCTCGAAAAGCTACTAGTCTCTGCTGCAAAAGAAATATAAAAATGTATAAGAATTCACACCTTTTGAGTTAGCTTCACTTTTTTGGTGCTTGGCCTGTTCTTTGGAATACACTGTCAAACTCTTAACTTTTTCAGTCCCCTGCCCTTAGTGACATCTAGCAATGGGGTCCCTGCCCTTAGTGACATCTAGCAATGGACTTGGAGGTTTTTAACCCATTAACAAGTAGCCTTTTTCCCTGTACTGTTAAATTGTGTTGGCTCCAGTGAGTTCACCTCATTACAGTATTTGCATATTCTCTAATAAGGATAATTTTCCTCTCCACATCCTTTCTCTTTCTTATTTATCATCTTCTGTCTGTGACTTTTCTAATCACTAATCAACGTTAGCACAGGTTTGGTAATATGTGGGATTTTATAGCGCTGTTAGAGCTGCATTCAGTTGCCGCAGCCAGTGATTTATCTGAGCAGGTGGTGCCAATTTCTCTGTTGTTTGTACCTGCAAACAATTGGAAATCAATTGCATGTCTCGAGCCCTTTGGTGGATAACACTGATTGTCTCGTCTGCAATGCTTGGTCCTTGTGCTACTTTTGTTTGACTCTACCGTAGAACTAGATGGGCCATTCTGTCTCAGCTATTTGGATTTGGCTTTTTTGAGGCGTTTTAGATCCAGTCTTTCAGTGTCTGAGGATACTTTTCATGCAATAGCACTATGAAATATAATTATTTTTACCCATAACCCTTTTCATTGTACTTAGCTGAGTACCTGAAGAACCTCACCTAAAACACCTATTTTTCTGCTCTGATAGAGAACTCATTTGGGCCAGGACTGTTTAATCTGAGATTAGTCACAAAATTCTCCTGAATCTTTGCTCTGCTTTATATTATATTGGAAAATGTCTTTCTCATGTTTTTATCAGGGTTGGTAGTCCTCAGTTTTCTTCAGTGTAGTCTGGGTTAGTTCATGTAGCGGAAAACAGCCCAGAAAATGCTTCAACATAGCAGCTGCTTCTGATCCAGCTGTTGTCAGAAACTGGGTACCAACAAACAGGTAACCTCTGTCTGCAGTTAAACAGAGAAGCCATCCTGAAATCTCCTGCAGCACTTTTCCATTTACATGCAAAGTTCTGTCTCTGCTGGTAAACTTTGATTTAGCAATTCTTCTCAGAATTTTCTTACATTTTTAAAATAAAAAAAACCCAAACTAATGGCAAGCTGGAGACATACTCCACTTAAAGTGCTTACACAAATTTGACTTTGTTCTGTCTGCGGTTGCTCATAAGAGAAAGTTTCACAGCTTTACCCACCTTTGTGCTGAGTCTGGCAGAGCTGGAATTTATTTCGCCATAGTAGCCCTCCCAGTGCTGTGCTCTGCATTGGTAGCTGGAAGAGTATTGATAACACACCCATGTTTTGGCTGCTGCCGAGCACAGCTCTGTGACATTCCTTCTTCAGTCGAGGGCAAGATCCTGGCAGGGGACACTGACTTGCCTCCCCTAGGCTCATTTCTAGCAGGCCTGGTCTTATCGTCTTCCCCCTTTAAACCCCTCTCAATCAGCCCTGCCAACTCACATGTTAGAAACATGTTAGAAAGACAAAGGGGGTAGACAAGGGATGTGTGTGAGTGGAAGGAAGTTTGTGGTGAAGCGTAGGGAGGAAAAAGTTATAAATGAAAAAGGAGTTTGTAATTTTGATGTGCATTTTCGCTAAGTAGGGTTAGCAAAGCTTTCTGTGATCTGGCTTTCCTAAATAGCTTTTCATAATACTGAAACGTGCTGGATGTTGATGGATTGATTGGAACGTGCCCTTTCACAAAGCGAGAAGTAAAAAGTCCATAGAGTGAGTTAAATTACAAAAGCTGACAAATTGTTTCTAGCATGTTTGCTGCCACGACACGAGACTCCTGCTGCTTGCTTTAAATGGAAGAACAAACGAGTGGACAGGTTCTCTATTGTACGTGGCCAGCATTAAGGAAAAGATGTTGCTTTTGAATTGTGCTGATGGCCGTGATTGCATCCCAGGGAGGAAGATGGAGTGTGTTTAGCTGGCTGTTTAACACTAACATGAAACCTTGTCTGGGTGAAAAATGTTGATGCTTTTATCGATGGGGCTCAGTAAACTGTAAAGTATATGCTGCCATCCATTCTAAATGTAATAAATGTATGTGCTACTGTAATTAGTTTAAAGTTGTGGTACACTCTCTTGTATTTCATTTTCCCAAACTTTTCTGACTTTTCAATTGCTTCCCTCAGATGTTTGTGGCAATTGAGAGAATTTTAATATTATTCATTATTGTAATTTTTCTAAGTAGGTTAAATATTGATTGGAGTATTAAAAAAAAAAAAGAATTGGATTTGCTGGAGGAATATTCTATAAAGATACTGTTTGAAAGCAATTTATCTTCCATACAGAGTTTGTGTCAAGAGGTCGTGGTCAATGAAACTAAAAGGTGCCAGCAAAAGGCCAAGGAGTGAATTCAATTGTGTTGTGATTGTTGTCTTTGCGACATGACAGTGTAGAGATCAAAAGTGTCAGTGGGTTCAAGAAAGGATTAAGTAAATTAATTAGGGATCGGATTCCTAAGCTGTATCCTGAGCTCTGGGAAATAGATTTTGTTAACATTTCTGTTTGTGGATGTTTCTCTGCCCAGAGAAACTGCATACAAACTCTTAGACAGTCCTGAAAATGTGGTAACATTGGTGTGAACCTGCAAAAAATGTAGATAACTGAAGCTGTCAGCAATTGCAAACTCATTTTACTGAAATGATTTTGTGTCTGACACACCTGACCTTTATTTGTCAGAATATTGACTTGGGTACAAAAGAGTTTCAAGCTCTGGTCAAAAGCTCAATGTGATTTTATTTATGCATGATCACGTTTTGAAGAAAAAGAGACATTATTTTGGCAAAAAAGACTGACAATTTTAATTACAAGGTAATTAAATAAACAGTTATTAAAATGAGGAAAAATTAACCTGTCTATTATGAAGCATTACAGGTTACTGTAATAGAAAAAGGAAAGAGTAGATAAATAGATAAAATAAAAACTTCAAGGTTTTTTCTGTTTGGATATAGAAATTCAGATTTATGGTAAAAAGGAAAAGGCTTATCCCAGCTAGTATAAGGGAGAAATAATAGAATATAATGGACATTTAAACTAAAATCTTTAATCAGCATTGCTATTGTTTTCGAATCCTATTTTATTAATTTCAGGGTTAGGTTTACCGTGTTTTTTCATTGAAGAAATTCCCTTCAGCTGCTGGATTTGGCTGAATAGGTCTAGTGCATTTTCTAGAATCATTTTCCTCAAATTGTCTCTGGAAAGTGCTCTAACCCATTTGGCAGACGATCTCTCTTTCGCTCTTATTGCAGCTGTTCAGTTTGGTATAAATAATTAAATATTCATTGGAAAAGGTATTGGCACTCAGGTGTTGCCCCTGCCAGCTGAGTGCCCTAACCCCAAAGCTATAGACTCGTTTTCAATGCTCACTATTTGTTCCAATGAATATTTCAGTGTTTCATGTAAAATTGAACAGCTTGAAGAGCACTGACTTTGGGAGATCTGTTGCAGCATGGTAAAAACATTGTTGCTGTCATGTAAAAGAGGAAGGATGAAGTTAATCATGGAGACATTAGATATGAGGTGTTCTTGAACAAGAGTCATCTCACACCTCGTAGAAGAGTCATAACTATTGTAATCTCAGGTGTAAGGGAGTTTCATGCTACTCTTTACATTTTAATTTTTTTTTTTTTTGCAAAGTTCTGTGATTACATTTTTTTCAAAAATAGTAAAATGAAACATTTATTCATTTGTTGGAACCTTGAAAACGTTTTAGTGCTAGTGCAAGAAAGGAAAGTTTCTTCTTTTATTTGGAGACTGTAATTCTTACATTATGGATTGATGCGCTCTTGCCTTCTAACCTGCCACTGGAAACTGGCCCCAGGCAAAGCATCAAGAGAAGGAGGGATGGGAGTTCATCTGTTCATCTCTCCAGTGCATGAATTCAGAACTGCAGAGGGGCTATTCACATGCCAAATAATATCTTTTGAGTGTGAAATTAAAAAGGGAAATAAAGCACAAGAAAATACTCTTGAAGGTTTCAAGTGTTACCACAAAAACATGGGATAAAACACTCAGGCATTTTTCAGTAACTTTTCATTTCTCTGTTTCTGATGTTCTGCCAAAGCTGTCCACAGTATTTTGTTCCTGTCCTGTGGCACATAAGAAAACAGAGACAGGTGGATGAACAGTAAAAAAAAAAGAGCCACATTAGCTGAGTATCAAGAAATAGCATTTAGGGAAATTGGGTAGGAGGTGTTATTCAAATTTTGAATTTAAAAACCTAATCAAATCTTTATGTCATCTGTAGTTTAACACCAGCTATTTGTGTCTATGCCTATATAGAGACAGATTTGTATACAGATATAAACAGCTTTCAGGGTACCTTTTCCTGTTAGTGTCTCACATTGTGTAAATCCGCACTTTTCAGTTTTCTAAGCTTTTTATCTACTTTTACTTTCGAGCTAGTTAAGTGCATTCTTCTAAGAATAAAGGCAAATTTAAAAAAAATCCTATTTATAGAAACTTAGAATGCTAAGATTATACTTGAAAGTGTATTTTGGATGGGGACTTCATTTCCACAAGATAATTTGCATCGTAAATGCATGTTCCCTCTCTTGGAGTACACGGACACTTTTTTCCCCTCCTTGTGAACAATTTCTTGAAGAAGAAATCCCAGAAGATAAGCACCGGTTTTTAGTTTAAAATGTCTCGTGATGCCTCTTTTATGGACTTCTGAGGTCTGAGAGACAGTTTCTGATATTTTAGAACCATGCAAAGTGTGAATAAAATAGCATGGCTAATTCCTAAGAGTCTCTTTTGATCTGATACCGTTCTTCTAAAATGTAAAGGGTAAAAGATGTAAGGTAATGGAAGTTCAGACTCGATATTTAAAATTGTTTGCATCTGCACTTGTTTGTCTTTTCTCAGGCAATTTCAGCTGATGGCATGAAACCTATTGGATGCTTAACCTTGACAATGAGTTGTCATCTCTCCTAGGAAATCTGTTTTGAGGAGCTGGATGTTCTATATCCAAATTCTGTAGTGTTATTTTCCTTAAAGTAGAAATAAGATTTACAATCAGTTTCTGGGATCTGCTTTATTATTTGCCACATATCCTTGGTGGTCTTCAGTTTACTTAATTGTTAATAATTTGTACTTGTAAAAGATTTGATGAAGCTTATCCTCAACATTTTGAGATTAGCAAAGATGTGTATTAGAGTGCTGCATTAGTATTATAAGATAGAAATATCTTTATTTAAAAGCAGTCACCATGCATCAGTGTCTCCAGATCCTATCTGCAGTACAGTATGAAAGCTTGCCAATTGTGGTCCTGTAGGAAAGTGAAACCTCCCTGTTTTTATCTGTGATGAGCTAATAACTGTTTGTCTTTCTCAATCCTGTCCAGCTAAATCTAAATCACTGCTTTCTCATCTTCCCTGGAGAAATTTGAGGAAGGAAAGTTTATTCTTTCTCTGAAATGCTCCTCCCACCCCTGGTCAGCTGGAGATGGGAAAGTCTGAACATCCCAAGCTGAGTTATCAGGTAGCACTTTGCTTTTACTGAGATATTACGGGCTCGAAATGGACCTCCCAGCTTTAAGTCACTGCATAAAAAACTCAGAGATGGATTTTTTTTCATTCCTTTGGGCTCGTGGTAATCCTTTCCCCCTGGGAAAATGGGTATGAAAACCTAATGGTGTCACTTTACACACCAAGCATGGGTTGGATGGCACTTGTTAAACAATTGTGTAAAATGTTTGGTTTAATTTTGTCTCCTGAATGTAACAAAGTGCAGAGGCACAATGAGAAATTTCTAGGATGCTTATCAGTGAGACTGGGTAAACTGGCTGATTCTTAAAAGCAATTAGGCCACAATTAGTTTTCTTGAAATATTGCACTGACCTCTGCATGTAAGTTTAAGGTCCATAAACTATTGAGTATTTCTTCACTAATTAAGGAAAAGTATTATTGAAAAGATTCCAAATTAGAAATATTTATAAATAATTCAGATCTAAGTCAATCTGGCTAATTTCCTTGGGGTATTTTTGTGGTTTCTTGCTTTGTTCTTTAATTGAACATAGTCATAGGAAGGCAAACTCCAGACTTCTTTACCTCCCACACAGCACATCTTTGTTTTGCCTCTTAAAATTTTTTACTAAAAAAAGTAGTGTCTAAGAAACTAAAGAGGGAGAAGTGGCAATGGGAGTACTGAAAAATAAGGGGTTTTTTAAGTTGTAATGTTAAAGGAATGAAATAGTCATTTTACTCTGATGCTGGAACGTTGTTGGTATCTGTTAGGCACTATCCAGTCATCTGTATGTAGGTACATTATTTACTGACGCGCTTGTCTATTTGCATTTAAAAACTGTAGACAAGTTAACTCTTTATGCTAGAAATGCTTTGATCTATTTCCACAGACAGTTTCAGAGGAACAGGAGGTATGTTCAGCCTAGCTGGTTGCAGCAGCTCCTACTTCAAAGTCTAGAAAACCACAAGGCGAAATATTTTCTGTTCAACAGATTTTTCTGCCCATTAACAGCCAATTCAGTTGCATCTGCTCTCTGCTCCTTGCAGTGCTAACTCCCAGGAACAGACAGCAAATGTATTCCAGGGAAAAGAATGGAAATTTTATCTTACAGTCTGTTTTCATCTCCTGTGGTTGTTTCACCCATGAGTTTAGGTTTGGAACCAAGTGAGCACGGCTTTTCCTCAGTGCAGTCTTGGTGTTTTTTTCTGAAATATGACAGCTACACCCAGGCCAGCTAGAATTCCTATTTCATATCACTTAGAACCTGTCCTAATTAAGCTCTGGTTTGCAGAGGCAAGCTCCTGTTCAACTCCTTCTCAAGTAATTGGAAGTAGAATTTGGTCCTTCTGCCTGCTCTCACATGGGATATATGCAGTGGTGACACCTACAATATAAATGTCTGCTATTTCAAAAATATTTTGGTTTACTCTACTTTTAAAGCTCTTTGTCAGTAATAAGTCTAATACTTTACTGAGCTGAAGATCAACATTTGAATGGGTGGATGCTATAGAATCTTGGAAAGGCCTGTGCAGAAAGTAAACCACTACAGGCGAGGAACAGGATGTGTAATACCAAACTATCAGTTGCTTTCCACTTTTCTGCAAGATTTTGCCAACAAAACTGCTTTAAAACTACTCAGTGATACAGTATGTCTCCAGATGCCTATGTGATTCCTGAATTTAACCACATCTACAGTAAGTCCATCTCTTTTCATGATAGATACTGTTTGGGTTTATGCAAGTGTTGAACTCTTAGGGGAGATACATACTGAAGTCAACATCCATCTATTTATCATTTACTAAAATAATGAAATGTCTACTTGCGTTCTTTCCATGTATATTCTGAAGAGAACATCTAAGTTTAGCAGACATTAGTCTTAGTAACTTTTTTCTCCTGCTGTATTTTTATACTATGTCAAAACAAGTTACATTTTAAAGTAGAATCATTACCAAGAGTTCAACATTCAAGAGCGATCTTAAAATAGAATTACGATGAAATAATTGCTTTTCTTTTCTTTTATGTCCAAGAAATGTAAAGACAGTTCTTTTGAGCTTGTCAATTATTGCATTATATCTTTCTGTGTATATGTCCGTTTGTAGACAGAAAGATGCAACAATTCCTGATCAATTTTATGAGGCTCTACATTATACAAAACAGTCCACCTCAGTCTTGCAAATCACGGGAATAAACAGAGACTTTTCTAGGCACAGAAAAGTAGAGAAGCAAAATGACTGTGGGCTGAATGTCCTCTTTGCCTTTGTACAAAGAGAAAGATAGAGAGTAAATTCTCTCATAATCAGAATTTTTTAATCAGGAACCACTTTGCCTCTTCTCTCATCAGCCAAGGCTCTGCTTTTTGTCTTTTCTGGGATAGGCACAGGGTGATTATACCTTATTTTCTCAGTGGTTCTTATGTTTGAATTGGCAAAATTTAGTTTTGTTTATGTTACTGAGAACCATTGGACTGCCTCTGAAAATTACATTTGTTGATTCCTGTATATACATGTACATTTTAGATACATTAGATTACACTGGGTTTAGCCTTTGGTCTCTATATGATCTGATGTAAGTCAGAACAGGTGATAGTCTGATTAACATGTGTATCTAGAAATTCTTGTTAGGCTCAGCTACATACTGAATTCATAACAAAATATCTGGCTCAAAAGACTCTTGTAACTATTTAAACAAAGATATGTGATTAATGCCATTTCTTGTTCCCTCACTGTTCAGCTTTGCAAAGGTTATTTATGGGATTAATTAAATCAGCAATGTACTATTTGCCATGTGTCTGCCATAAAAATAAACTCCTTAAAAGCTCCAAAGAGCACAGAATGCCTGTGGCAAAACCTCAGTCTGAACATACAGCCTGATCTTATTTTCAAGTGATCTTTCCAGCCTTCTGGAAAATAATGTACATGTTCATTGTACAGTAAGTTCTGTCCTGGCTATGGTTTGAAAATGAATCAACACACAGTCTGGGGTGTCAAATGAGAATAAATTAGATTGAATTTGAAAGGTTTTCGTTGAGAGGAAGACTTAGATTCTAATTAAAGTTTATCAAGTAACTGGACTCTTCATTTGTCCTGGACAGTACTTCAGATGTGTTCAAGCTCTTTGCCTAAGAGCACACTACAGTGCACTCCATTGAAATGAAAAGTGCTTATAATTAGTATGATTGCTTTCTTATGCAAAGCATTCCTGAGTACTGGAGAAGCTTTAATATTCATATTTTTTGCTTTGTACTTCACAGGTTTTATTCTGATAGCAACACATCAATGGAAACAAGATTTACGGGTTGTTAGAGTATCAGGCGTGTCTTCTTTGTGAACTTTATGAGCAATAAACCAGTACATGCACTAGATCTTTGTTAAGGCATTCCATAAACAAAGACACCCTTGGTGTACGTATTTTGAATTTTAATTTCCAATACAATTTTTTTGATAAAGCATTAAAATTGTACATATTCTGTCAGTAGCAATTTACAGTGACATTCTGGCTTGTAAGAGCGGACCGAAACCTGTCACAATCCTCATGCTATGAGACCGTGCCTTTATGCTAAAATGGTTTAAAATCTCATTCAGAATGATGAGTGTTAGTATCAGAATGAATTCATTTCCTCACATCCATTAAGCACCTAAGGCTCTTGCAAGGCCTCAGCAGAATAGTTTGGGCTCAAGATACAGATTGTTCAAGCCTTTAGTTCTCCTGTCTTTCATCTTCCTGTAATGAGACTCACCATTATTCCCAGAGTTTGACAAGACTTTGGGGGACTTAAAGAGTATTTGTTCTATTAGCTTTCTCTGATGGAGCTGGGAAAAGGCTTTGTGTGTTGAGCAGAGTAATAAATGCATTCTGTGGAAAGAATGAAGCAGAAGAGCAAAGAGTGAAATAGATAAGCAGAACAGTGTATGGAATTGGCAGTTCTTAATTCCCCTCAAGTGGAGACTCTGTTACATGATACTGAAGGTAAAAATCAATTAAATGCTTAAGACTGATAAAATTCTCATTAGCAGAATCTCAAAACTCTGAATAAACAGGGGTACCAAGGCTTGAAGATAGGAAAAGATGAAGAAAGGGAAAAGGGAAGTTCCTTTGGAAAGACAAGTAGTTCCTTGGAGTATCCTGATTATTGGTCTGTACCAATTTATTTCTATTTCTTCCTCTTCCTATTGATCTCTGTAAAATTATGAAGGACTCAAGGGAATTTGTGATAAGTTCAAGTTCCTATTACCCTTCTCCCTTCTCCAGTTTAGGCAATTGCTTTCCACAAGAAAAAGCTTAGATCAGAAACTTTGGTTTTTAATTCAGCAATTGTATATAAAGAAATAAAAACTGATTGACAAAACTCATGTTCTTGATATCGTCCCACAGGTACCTGTCAAAAAAAATTACTTCTAATTTCTCTGACACATGAAAAAAGTATGATTTTTGCCTCTCTGCATCTCTCTGGTGCTTGGTGCTTCTGCCTGGAACTGGCTTTCTGCTTTTAAAAAAAGGTAGCTTTAGAAAGTCCATAAAGCTACTTACCAGATAATGGATTTGTGGCCATATTTCTATATATCCAGGGAAGAAAAATAAATCAGGAAAAGAGCTGATGATGCCAGTGGATTTTGTATAGAAAACTGAGCATCAGGTAAAATAAAACCAAGTATATGGCACAAGCTTCAGGAGAGAGTCTTAAGTCCAGAACAAAGCTCTAATCAGCTATTAACATTTTACATAATTATTCTCCTAAATTCTATGCTTCTAACATTGGCAAGAAAAATCTTCTTACCATCAAAGCCAATGAAAGAATGTGTATTTAACATGCAAATATGCCTCTGTCTCCTGTTACTTTGGTGTTCTATTTCATAAAAAATGTGCACATTCAAGCAATATAGGTCATAGTATAAATGGAAGTAAAAATTGCTCTTCTTCCTGTAATATTCATTGCTACAAAGACAGATTAATAAAATTATAATTTAAAGAATAATTTAAGTAGTCTCTCTTTTAGCTGAAAAAATGTGGGATTAAAACCTGATTTTTCTTCTCACTGTCATCCTCCCTCAAGTCCCGTAGCATTATGTAAGTTTTCCTTTAATATTTCGTGCTGATTCTGAGGACACATATTTTAAGGATCAATCCTCCTTGGTCAGTCTGGGAGAGGGATGATTTTTTAAAGTCGTGTCCAGCACCTGACCCTAAAAGGAAGGCAGCTATGGCAGCTTTGGAGGTTGTGGTTTGCCAGAAGGCAAACTCATGGTGGTTGCTTTTTTTTTTTTTTTTGGAGAGGGTGCTGTAGGGATATTTTAGTTCTTTTGTGTCTGTATCCCATTGTGTCCTCCCCCCTCTCCCCCTGAATTTGGTATTACTTGTCTTTTTCTTCCTCTCTTAAAAAAAAACAGCTTCTGAACCCTTGGCTATTCCCTTGCCATCAGTAATCCTTTGGCAGGGAGCTCTACAAGTGGGTGGAACGACTTGAGCCAAAATAAATATGGATTATAACATTACTATAAAGATCTTCTAGCAGGATTAAAGACTTCAGTGGATTTGCTGTGAGTTTCCAACAATATAAGTGAGCTCAAAATCTTGATATGAAACTGCTGGGAGATTCTCTTCCCTAATATGATGAAAACTGTCAAGTCCAAAGGGGTTTCTGTCAATTCATAGTGTGACTTCAATGCTGGCTATACAGTATCAAAACTTGTTTTCCTCAGCTATCAAAATGTTTTCTCGTTTTTTGATCTTCAGACAGTAAAATAAATCTTATCTTCTTCAATAACAAGAAGGAGAAAAAGTCTGTCACAAATACTGGTAATGCTTTTAAAGTTCGTTCTTCAGTGTTTGTGCCAAATAAAAGCTTTAGAAACATGAGAGTAGAAAATAGCAATCGTATGGCTCAAAACTCTTAGGAATTTGGAGCTTCTGGAGTTAACAGGATTAAAAATGCTAGTTCGTTACTGTCTGCAGAATTTTTGTTTTTCAAATAAAGAAATTAAGTGGTTATTAGTAGAGTTTATTTCAAATAGTAACAAGTTTTTGTGATCCCTTTCTCCTGTCACTTTGTGTAGTATTTATATAGGTTTAGTTTCTATGTTTATGTATACCAGGCTCCTCAAGATCTCAAACAATAGAAATCACATGGACAGATGAAAAGGTATTATCATAAGAGAAGCTTTATCTACTAAATATGTTGGTGAACAAAACTAAAGCTCCGTAAAATATCAAATTTCAAAAGATGAGCCAAAAATTAATTAAAGGCATTGTTTTCTTTCAACTATATTACTTGTAATTTTTCCTCTTCCAGTTTTAATGTAAGAGAAACAGTATTTTCCTGGAAATAAAAGCCCTGTTACTCAAAGAGAGCCTATTGTAGAGAAGCTTCCAGCTTACAAATTTTTAACTACTACTACTAGATCACTACAAATTAGTATTAATAACTTGCTAGTTTTAGCTAACAAATTATTTTTTCTATTGACCGGTGTCTTTCCAATCCTTGAACTTTTAATGCCAAAATGTAGACTGAACTACCATGTCATGTGTTGGTTATATAAACAGAATTTCTCTTTTGCTTCCTGATTCATTGGTACAGTCATGTGTGTATATTTTAATTTATTTTTTTTCCTATTTCCAAGGGTTAGAAACAGCAAAAACTGCAAAAACAAGAACCTTCAAAAATTCCTAGTGTCAGTATCAACTGGCTAGGGTAAAGAAGAGAATATTGCAGCTTTTCTTCTGCCAGCTGAGCCCTTCCTCTGCCAACCCCCCACTTTGCCAGTGCATAAAATACGATGGAGAATTAGAGACTCCAAGAAACAAGTTTTGGGGTAAAGAAGCAGCAACAACAGAAGGGCACTGATGCAGAATGGCAATTTTAGGTGTTACGTAGTTGGTGGAGTAGGGGAACAGACAATTCTGGTTTCCAGGGCTCCCTTCCCTGGTGTGTGGATCCCTGTACTTTGTGGGGTGAAACGAGGTGGAGCGACTTCTTCTAACCAGCTGGGGCTGCTCTCTAGCTCACCCCCAGCCTTCTGCCTTGCCTTGCAGGGCATCAGACTGCTACATCATCACTAACCCTTTTAGGAAACCTCCTTGGATGCTCTACCTGGGCCTTAGTTGCTTTGTAACCAGGGTCAGAATGGTTTAATGAGCTGCAGTTGGGCTGGGTTCTCTTGCTGTTCATTTTATATTTTGTATTTGTAATTTTCATTATCAATATTTAAAAGTATTTTTCATTTTTTCTTTGTTGTTATTTAGATTCTATATTGGAGGGGAATGACAGCAAGGTATGAAGAGAGAATGTTCTTTGTCATGGGGGTTGTATGTTGAGGTGGACCAAATAATTTTTAGTCTTCTAAATATGAGTCCCTCCAACTAAATAGGATGACTCTTCCATAAAAATACTGCATTTATTTCTTTGGATATTATGTATTCTGGGGGTGTTTTTGAGATATTTGGTGCAAATTGAAGAGTAGAGCTGTGCACTCACGTGGTATGATTTTCCTTTATTACTTAAAGTATGATATTCGAGGACTGGATGAGAGAATGTTATCTCACTCTTTACCCAGAATCAAGAAAAAAGACATGATGACATGGTACAAAGCAAAATGTATCTTTATCTTTGGGAGTTCATTATTCATTTCTTCTCTTTTGCAAGATTTATGCAACAGAAGGTCAGGCATTTCTGCTCTACCATTAAAACACACTTTATGTCCGTTTTTGTCATTTTCTGTGCTCTGCTTGGTTTGCATTACTAGTTTGCTCTCCTTCTTGGAATATTTTTTTTTTTTTTTAAAAAAAGGTAGCTTTAGAAAGTCTCCCATCTAAATCTGGAAATAATATTTCCTTTTCAGATGACTGCTGCTTTTCACGTAGGAGGTTGACGAAATACTGGAACAGATCCATAAAAACCAAAATTGGCTCCTTTCTTTGAATTTGCAAGTTTTTAATGAACAAAAGTAGGTAAGGAGGGAGGCTGAAAAAACAGGATTTCATAAAGAGTTTGTGACTTGGGTTGGCGCAGGGCAATAGTTGATTCTTATTTTGTATCACTCCTGCTTTCTTGCAGCTGATCAACACAATAGAAATGTTAATACCATTTATTTTTAGTATAATCTAGATAGCATGAGCTAATAATTATTTTGTTTTATTCTGTTGTCAATGAAAAATTGCAGCATCACGTCCAATGAAGCTCTTTTGTTAATTCTGTGGTCATGAACATTATTACTTCTCATGGGCTAATAAAATACTTTGTATGGTAGAATGAGAGCACTGTCACAGGATTTTGTAGTAGAGGTTGTGCACCTTATTCCTGATGAAGTTCTTGCAATGAGATAGGTCAGTGCTGTGAAGTAACAGGACATCTGAACTTCAATTTGGGTCCAGGCAAAGAACAGGTGAACTATGGTGTTTTTTTTTTAAATTCAGTATGGCCAATATTTGGGTATTGTGACCTGATATGAATCACAGACTTAGGTGAATTGTAAAATAAGGGCACTTCTTTGTAACTTGCAGGGGTTGTGTGCATTTAATATCTGTATTTTGAGTATCAGGAAGGGAAGCATTGTATGTATTGGGAAACTTGAGTGGAGGATTTGTTTTATGCTGGTTATATCATATGGGTGGGTGTCATGTACTCTCATTCACACTGTTGAGAAGAGCAGGTTTCCATTGCTCCAACACGCAGAGATGCGACTGGAAATGTAGAATCACAATTGTTCTCCTGCTGCAATTTTTCAGAAGAAAAAACTGAGGCAAAAATACTCGTGTTGTGCAGTAAAATAAAAGATGTGTCAAAAACAATCCATGGATGCAGAAGGAGGTGGGATGGATGTTGCTGCTGTTCTTTGGTTTGTTTGGGGTTGTTTTTCTCTTGGTCAGGAAATTAAAGTTTCTTGGTGTTGGCTTATTCTTCCTTGTTTGTGCCTTTTAAGACGTTTCCATGTAATGTCTTATAGCAGAAATTTAAAACAAGAAATATTCTGGGTATCTGCTTTAGGCTTCCTCCCGAATTTCTCTGAGTTACCTTTGAGCTACTCACTGGAAGTGCTGGGATTTTCATTCTTTGTTTTATTTTGATAAGCAGAGTATCCAAAGAATTAGCTTTGTTAGGCCTTAGACCCGTTTCTTACCTTTTGTATAAATTTAAACTGCCTTATGAAATTTCCATGTGAGGGCCTATCTATCTGAAATATTCTGATTTAAGTGTATTTATAATATTCTCTCCTATATAAAGAGATTGCCTCAACTTTAATATTTTACATTTTGCCCTAAAAATATGTTCTTATTATACATATAGAACTACAGTAAAAACTCTGAGGTTATCAATTAAAGTAGGCAAACAATAACCCTGCCATGCAGACCATCTGATCAGAGGCATTAGCAATGGACATTGTGCCACAGGATTGTTATTATGGAAGTTGGATTTCCCCACTGTCAAATTGTTGGAAATATGAACTTGAAATAAATGGGCACTGTGAGTTGTTGAAAGCATGAGCTTGAAATAAAGGGCACTGTGAATTGACAGATACGGAATACTTTCAAAAGACTTGCTGAGTTATTTCATGGAGAAAACAGGAATAGGGCAGATGTTGTATTAATGCTTGTATCCAGCTCTGCTCTGAGTGCTGTGAGCAGATAAATAGTGTTCTTTAATGGCTAGGGCACTGAACAAAGCACCACATATTAACAATTTTATATCTGAATTTCTCTGTGCCCAGTGACTTTGCATATTTGTAAACAAATAACTGTGTACACTGTGCTATCTTCTGACACCAAACAAGATGATGTGCAGCCTGATGCTAAGTGGGTGTTCTGGAACAGTTATATCTTACTGCTTCTGTAGAAATTCTGGAAGGGTGCTAAACAAGAATAGTAACATTTTTCACTTCATTCATACCCCAAAATTACTAAAACTGTCAAATGAAATAGAATCAGTGGTTTAGGAGACTATCCAGGAAAGTTCCAACAACTCAATCATTACTCATGGACTAGAACATGAGCGATCTGAATCCAATTCTGCTTGTTCTGACCTGCTTTGTGAAGACAGACTTTCTGCCATAGTGTGGTGAATGAAAATCACCACCACAAACTACCTACCAATTGCTTTCATGCAGGTGACCTCAGTTTGGGGGGGGGTATTTTTTATTTTTTTTAAAAAAGGAATAATAAATATTGCAGTTGCATCCACTGAGAAAGTTAAACTATTTAGTAGTTAATAAGTACAGATCAGCTTCTGTCATTCGAGGTTAATTCTCACGCTTATGTCCTCTCAGGATAAGGTTGTTTTTGCTGCACTAGCAACCTGAAGCTGTATATTATCAACAGCTGAATAAATGAGGCATAGAAGGGAATGCTGAATATCTTAAAATAAAACTAATGCATAAAATCACAAGTGAAACATGGCTTCCTAAAATTAATCACTTTCTCTTTGTAATAAACATGGTCTAACTCTGTTTCTTGATTTCTCACGGCAATGTTTGAAATATTGCACTATTGCTTCTAAAATTACTGTATGTTGCTTTTGTAAGCTTCATATATTGTCAATGGCTCTTGAAATTCAGTAAGAGAAAACAGAAAAAGCAGTCAGGCCCTGGATGGATATAGATGTATCCATGAAGAAAAGATTACTAGCCATTGTTGTAAAATCTAATTATTTCCCTCCTTTTAGCCCCCGACAGCTCCAGTGACCTTTCCACCAAATTTAGAGGGATATGGAGAGGGTCCTTCAGATTCTGCTCATTTATCTCTACTATTGATGGTTTTAAATCATAGATGTTAACATAGGTAATGCTGAGAAATAATCTTCAGAGAAGAAGGATAAAGAAGAAAAAAAGCCTCAACAGGATGACTTTTTCCCCACTGTTACTACAATTAGCAAATATTATGAAATAAAAACCCTGCTCGTGGCCATACTTGTACAGATTTGGGCACAGCTATCTTTGTATACCCTACTAAATATTTTCAAATCTCCTGTCTTTCATTACAAGAATATCTCTGTTTTCCTGCAACTCGTGGAAATGGCAGCATTGGTGGAGGCAGGGGAAGGGTGGAATAATATTATCCCCTGTTTATAATTGACTTATAATTTGTTATCCTTTTTTGATTCAACTATTCCATTCCTCTCTCATGAGTTGGGCAGTTGAAACTGTAAATAATTTACAAATAATTCAGATTGATTTGGTTAATTTGTTAGCAGAGGTAAAGCCTTTATGACTGTTAAAGTAGCATTTTTAGTTGAAAGGGTAGAAGATGTTTTACATTCTATTTCATATAGAAATAATGCTTAATAGGCTGTGCTGGATGTGTTATGGTGAATTTTTATTTCAGTATCATGTGAAGAGTGGAGAAAAAAAAGCTGTGCATGCCTGTTGTGGGATTCATGTGGGAATTGCTACTAGTGGCAATTAGCCAGTAAAAGAGCATGTGTTCAATGACTAGAGAAATGTAAGAGGAGGGAGAAATAAGGCACTTGTTTTATTTTGGTGTGGACACCGTGTATATGAACCTTGGGTAGCTTTTGTGGAACGGTAACATATGCAGTGAAAGAATCCTTCATATTTCACTGGAAGAGACAGCTTGTTTTCCCTTGAGGCCTAGAAGTACCATTTGCCATAAAATGTAACATTAATAACGGTGAAGAAGAAAACAAAAATCTCAGGGCATCCATTCCTCAAAATTCTGGGAAAACAGATTTATGTTCAGTGTATTAGGGAGACTGGGAAAAACCTGGATTTCCCTGGAGCACGTGTGAACGCGATGCTGACAGGTCTCTCTTGTACTGGAGAGTTTCCAGTTCAGATGTTTCCACTCATCTAATTCAGCAGCGGATTTTGGAAAGAGCAACAATTAGTCTGGTCCCACATTAGAGAGGAAAAATTCTGCTCCCTGTCTCCTGTATTTCCTACATGAAACTTGCCCGAGTGATTAGGGAGGCACTTTGGGAGGACGTCCATGTAAAGACCTGTGTAGACTCAGTCATGACTTTTAAACTTTCTGCTTTAGTTACACTGGAAAATAAAACAGTAATTATTTAAAATACTTTCAATAATTTCTAATCTCCACACCCGCCCTTCCCCGAATAAAACCCACAAGAAAGCAACCAAAACCCCAACAAACCCAACAACCCTAACTTTAATTTTGTTGCGTTGTTTTTCCTAAGCTACAAGTCAGCTTCTGTCTATAGCTGATGCTCTGTGATACTTTAGTTATTTCAGTCGCTGTTCTGCATGCTCATTGAGTCATTATTTATGTTAGAACAGTGTTATTCTCCAGGGGAAAATATTTAGCTGATGGTTTGTGCCAAAGTGTGTCACTGATAGATTTTGTTTGGTTGTGGTTTGTCTTATTTAACAAAAAAGCGAGGGCAAAACGATCACTTTCTTGCTCTTGTTGCTGTGGCACACATTTAGGGTAACCAATACAGGCTCTGCAAGTGTTTGCAAAACATATAGGAAATGTGTGAAATTACATATACATCCACACAACATTAACTCTTCAGTGCTGAGATTCTCTTCCAAAGCTTAACAAAGTCTATTTTGTATGTGTGAGGCTTTCCTTTCACAAAAGAAGAGTTGTTAAGTAGGAGGAAATTTTATTTTAGTGTTTTGGGTTTATATTTCTATACATTTTGCAGCCTCAGAAGGGAAGACATCAGGCTTTAAAGACTATTTCAAGTCTATGCAATCAATAAGTTTCTTCACTCTGTGTGAGAGGTTCCTTTTAAATACTGTGACCCTTTATTTTCTCCATGGCAGTATATTGAACAAGAATTATATTAAGTGTAGCCTCTTCATAACGTATTTCTTACCTGTTTATATGTCCCACAGAAATATGTGTGCATATGTAAAAATATCTTCTTACCATAAACCCACAGAAAACTTGAGCAAGAAATCCATAGGCAGAAGTCTGTGGAAAAAACAACAGAAAAAAAAAAATTAATGTTCTTCATTACTGATTATTCAAGTAGTGTTTCTTACACGTCATGTTTATCTCCTGGTAAGGTCAGCAATGCAGTGCACAAGAATTCATGATTTGGCTGTTTTCCTGAATATGGTGAACCCAAAGAGGAAGGAATAAACTGGTTTTTTTGAAGGCAAAGCAGTTAAATAAGCCACAAATACAGCTGAAGGACTATTTCAAAGCTGGTTTTTTGTTTGGTTTTTTTTTTTTTTTTTTTTGGAACTGGTGAAGTTCATGTAATCTTGGAGTGGTTTGGGTTGGAAGGGACCTTCAAAGATCATCTAATTCACCTTTCACTAGATGAGGTTGCTCAAAGCCCTGTCCAGCCTGACTTTCAACACTACCAGTGAGGGGACATCCACAACTTCTCTGGACAACCTGTCCCAGTGTCTCACCACCCTCGTGGTGGGTACTGATATAAATTGCTCAAAAAGGTTGTGCCATAATGAAACAGCAGCATATAATGAACAATTAATTTTCACAAATGACTTAGCTAGGTATTTCTTCATTTGTGAAAATATTTTCTATTATCAGGGTAGAAATGATGTATTATTGTAAAAATAATGTTTTAAAAATATGCATGCTCTGAAAATAAAAATGCATAATAAGCACACCTGGTCCTTGGCTTGTTGGTGGGCCCTTAGTTCATGAAAACCAGTTTCAATGGTTTAAATAATTCAGAAATATTGCTTCTGGTGGGTCATTGCTATTGTTAAAATATAACCTTCTGTGAGGATTGAGGATGGTATATTTACTCCTTCCCCCCTCCAAGAGAACTTAAATTTTCCTGTTGTTCTTCTGTAACCCTGCAGAAAACAGGGACAAAAAAGCTTCTCCTCTATTTCGGACGAGCTGAATGAGAAAGTAAAACCAGAGGAAAATAGTTTTGTCCGATTGCTTGGCTCTCTCTCTGGGAGAGAGAAAGGAAAACATGGAATTATAGATTGTTCTGACATGTTTTCTAACCAGACCAGGTGATGTGTCCTAAGGGCTTAAAGTATGAGAACAAATAAACCCAAGTTGTTCATATTTACAAGGTAATAAAGACCAGGCTTGTTGGGTTTTTTTCACTGTTTTTTCTTCCTAGAAATTATTTTTCAAGATTACTAAAGCAAAAGAGCAACAACAACAAAAATCAAGTGTTCAGCTAATTTCTAGTATTTCAAATAATGACCTTCCACTATACCTTGGTCCTAGTGATTCCTTGTTGTGCATGCCTTATATCACTGTATGGAGGAGATATTAAAAAAATTACCATTAAGTGTTCAGCAAGTTCCTGTCACATTGCAACAGGAAAAGCTGCCGTCTTATGTGAGACTGGCTTTTTCAATACTTGCTCTATGCTTCTCTCAAAGGTACTTTCATGTGAATTTTTTATCACTTGAATCTGAGTAGTCTGAAAAAAAAGATGATGAAATGAAACGCCTGTTGCCCAGGAAATGCAAAATATTTGCTATGCCTTCACTGCTATGCAACGGAGAGAAATAACAGAGAAAGGCATTGGCACAGAGAAATTAATGGAGATATGTTTTCAATCATTACAAAAAAATTCACCCAGAGAAATGAACTTATTGTTAGCTAGAATCCAAATGAGTGTTAAATTGATCATTTATTTATGGAAATTTCTAATTACCTTTTTTTCATAGCTTATTAAATTTATCAGAAACAATTTCTTTTTCCAGACAGAATCCATGCACAATAATAATTTTTATGGGTTTTATATATCTCCTTCTGCCAAAAGATTATTTGTCCAGTATAGGATGGCAAAGCCGACTTAAATAATTTACCGTATCATATTGTGCAGTAACTAAACTACTCCAAAATGGAGAAGCTGAGCTGCACTTGGCCTAATTAAGACTTTTTACTTTTACTTTACTAGAACCACAATATTATTTAGTTCGGAAAAGACCCTTAAGATCATCGAGTCCAACCATTAACCCAACAATGCCAAGTTCACCGCTAAACCCTGTCCCCAGGTGCCACATCAACATGTCTTTTAAACAACCCCAGGGACGGTGACTTCACCACTGCTCTGGGCAGCAACCCTTTTGCGGAAGACATTTTTGCTAACCTTCAATTTAAGGTGATTGTTGTGCCCGTCTTTTCAGACAGCATCAGTCTGTGCCAAAGGTAGAGGTTGAAATATTTTCTACTTGAACAGGCAGTCACTGCTTCCCTGTGTTTTACAAAAGAGCTGTTTCAGGTCAAGAATTTGCATTGTTCTCTGTGTCGCTATTGTGATACAAAACATGTGAAGTTCTTGAAACTGACTCATCCAAGCTGGTTACTCAAAATAAATTAGAACCAGCCTATTGCTGACTGAGGTGTTATTAGACAGCTAGTTCTTGACTCCAGAAGGGGGAAAAAAACAAAGCGAAGGCGGAAAAGTTAAAAAAAGACACAAAATGTGTGAGAACTTCCTTCAGCTATGTGAACATTCAACACACAATTAATATTTTATTGAGCTGAGCCCTGGTTCGAAGGGCATGGATGGGCTGTCTCTGTGAATGGTTGCTATGCAGCACTGTGCCACATTTGGGAGTAGCTGAAGTGTCCAGGTGTTGTTAAAGTTTAATTCCATGTTGAGCGCGTTGCTCTGCTTCACTTTTAAGGCGCTGGGATAATGACTTTGTAAAACAGATTCTGCCTCTGTGAATCTGCAGTCTTCAAGATGGTTTGACACCTGAGTTTTTGGCTTTCCTCTGAACTCCATGGATTTTTGGCATTGCCTCCAGATACGTTGTCATTAGTACTTTGTGCGCATAGGAACTTCAAAATACACAAATTAGAAATACACACGGGTCTTCAATTTTTGCTCTGCTCACTGCGTCATTTTGTAAACTAATACATTTTGGTGACTTTTTACAGCATACTGCTCTTTCAAAGACATGGGATGACTTCAGTTTGAAGACACAGAGCTGTCATATGTTACATCTCCTTGCTTCTAAAGCATTGCTTTTTCAGTTAAGGGGTATTCAGGCATGTGTTGTGTAGACATGAACATAATTATTTCATCATCATCAGATAACATATGTTTGCTCGAACATATAGTGTTGCCTTGTGTTACTCATTGTTCAACACATGCCAGTGATGTTTAATTTTTTTGCCCTGGCTTATGTCAGGTATTTTAAAATACATATTTGTTTTAATATCTCCACATGCTCAACATTTCTTTTCCTGAAATTAATGCTAAATTAATTGAGTAGAAGAAACCCAGCAGAAGCTGATTTCTGTGCTTTTCTTTCGTGCAATTGTGGCATCCTGACATATTCAGTAGAAATTACTAACTATATCCTCAATGAATAATTAGGCTGCAGAGATGTGAAATGACATGTGATAGTTTCCCAGAAATTTATGACAGAATATAAAAGAGTTTTCCTTATATCTTTTTTAAGTTGTATAGGTCTATGTTTTTTGGTTGGGTTTTTTTTAGCAGGTGATGTACTTTGTCATGAGAAGGAACTTAAAAGAATGTCCTTGAAATAACAAGATAACCAAAAACAAATTAAGGACATCTTTCTTTTAAACATGGAGAGATTTCTGGCCTGAGAATATATTGCCTTAATCGGATTAATTAGTATCTATGTTATGTAAGGGGTCAGACAGTGTATTCACAATGATGCCTTCCCAGCTTTGAAAATTAATTGTACTGCTTGGAGCCATGTTTCTGTTCATTCCTATAATTCAAGTTTCTGCTTGGTGATAGAGTGATAAGATTATGTTAATTTTGAGAGGTTCTTATATTAAAGGTGAAATTTTCCTTTTGACTACTTTGAAAATTCTGTGTAGGGTGGGAAGGAGGAGGTAGAGAATTGAGTACTGGCACTTGAAGAAGATGTACTTGAAAGACTAGAAATGTCAAGGTAGTAGCTCTGTCATGTGTCTGTGTACTAAATGTATGAGGGAATTTAGACTAGGGACTTACAAGTGCATGGAAACTCCCCAAAAATCCTAAGACTAAGAAGCAGAAAACTATTTCCCTGGTTCTGTGAGACAGACCAAACTAAATCTAACCTGCTCTGCTTGGACAAAGGGATCATATGGAATCCATGAGATAGTGTTTCTTCCAAAGTCTTACTAAGTGTTATAAAATATAATGTGAACCTTACTCCTGATTTGAGTTAGAATGAAGAGTCTCATTAAAGCTGTTTATATTGAAATATTTGCAAATAATATTTTGTGTTTGTTGGCATGACAATGTACTTGCTGGCAGTGCACACAGTTGCTTTCTGCACTGATAATCAGTTCTGTTGAGGCACTTCCTCAAAGAAAATACACAAACAAACAAGCTTTATTGGTGCCTGAAATTGTATGTGCTGTGCTAAGCAAACATTGTAAATTATAAACTGATTTTATCTTCAGAAAAAGGAAACTTTTTTTTATAAAAATTGTAAATAATTGTAATAGTTGAGAACACCATGAATTCATCAATGCCAGAGTTACATCCACTGTTACTGCACTGAAAAAACCCTTGCTATTACATTCAAGTGAACAGGCATTCTGATTGGAACAAGGTATTAACATCTCTTAGTGCCACTTTCCAAGGAATGTTATTAAATGCCACCTCATTCAAAGAGAGAGATGTGTTAAGAAATTTAAACCCATGTTATATGAGTGTAACACTCTCATAAGGTAATCAGCACCTCCTAATACTCTATAAAGTATGATCATCAATCTTGATGTGGAAGAAAATTGATTGTATATATAGATATGTTTATATATTATTTGGGTATTGAAGTAGTAATATTGGGCAGGCATGAACCAGAGTGGGAATGGAGGGAAGTGTGTTTTGAGATCTGAAAGCAAGAAGTTCTGATTAAATTATCCTTAAAGTTAAGAAGATCTAGTAAGAGATTATATATTTCACTGTTTTTGACAACTTTCCAGCAGGCATACAATAAAATAGATTTATACAAGCTGTTATGAAAATTATTTTTTTCTGAAGAAATGTCTCTTAAAATCTAATAAAGGAAAATCGCATGTGTTATAGCTATTTTTCCCTCTCTGTTATTCCCAATTTCCTGCAAATTTCTCTGAGATTGGTGAAACTGCATTTTTTTGGGATATGTGTGATGGTCTAATTGTCAAGCTGTATAAAGTTTTTTCTAAACTCTCCTAATTATGGAAAGTACAAAAGAGTATTGAAGTGGAGCAAAGACAATAAAATAATCACATCTTTCTTAAGATGCAATAGCAATTTACTAACTTTACCAAAAGCATAAATCTCTGCTGCTGTGCTCAAGAGGCATCAAGCTCTGAAAACTTATCATTTTTATTTTAGGGGTAATGGACAGTGTTTCTTAGTAATGCTCCCATCCATTCCAGTCACAGTGGATTTATTTTATTTTGTTTTATATAGAAGAATACTGTGGAATCCAAAGGGCAAAGTACTAGTTCTAGTAAAACTAAATGAAAAAACTAGCTGATTTCATAAAAGCAAAAGTAGAGTTAAAACCAGATTTTTACTGCTCTAAGAAGCATCCTTTGATTTTGGAGGCCTATTAGAGTTTGGGAAACCCACAAATGATCTGCTTATGGCAATGTATAACTTGCACTATTTGCAAATGAGTGGTCGTTTGCTGGGATACGCAAGCCAAGCAATTGGAAGCTGGGAATAATGAGGATTATGATGAATCATTCTGAGAAGGCAGCTCACAGTGTAATCCAAGAGAAAACTCAGACTTTAAAGCTCTGTTCACCGCAGGGATACTTTAATTGGCTTTGCTTGACAGATATAAAAATGTATTAGAGGTTTCTTTATTTATTTTTCAATTATTTCAGCCCTAGTTTCATATGCTTTTTTTTTCCCCTCTGAGTTTTACAGAATAAAAATAACACAAAGAGTGTGGAAATAGTAACTGGACTTCAGTGCGGGGTATGAAAAGCTGTGTTTTGAAAGCAGTGTGTCAAACATGGACATGGTTAGATCAGTTACTCTGCTTCTGTGTCAGGTCATTTTCATTTGTCAGGCAACTCTGAGTTGTTTGTGGGGTGGGATTTTTTGTTTGTTTATGCTTTGCTTTGGGTTGGGTTTTTTTGTTTTTGTTTAAGCACCTAGTCTAGTTTGGGACACGGGAAAATGGAAATAAAGCTCTAACTAGCGTGTATTACTATCCTGAAACTGTTATCATAACTTCAGTGGGATGCATGTGATGTGTTTTTTATAGCCACATAAAATTATACTACAAAGATGAGAGATTATAGATGTGTACCCTGTGTTCTTGTCCTTCAAATATTGTGTGAAAATTAAGTACGTAGGCAGTGATAAATCAGTATGTGCAGTGCGAAGATCATAAATACATCAAAGAGGAAATCAGGTTTACAGTTCAAGGAGTTTCAAATCTTCCAGCAGGGTTAATACAACCACTGAAGATGGATTTGAAAGTTTTCAAGTTGACTGTTTGGTTTTGATAAGCTGGTGAGCCCAAGTGTAATGGATGCACAGCTCCAGTATTGCTGATGGATGGATGATCCCAGCAGTTCAGTACGATACCCTCTTGGAACTCTACCAATCATCGTGGCCAATGTTATTTCTAAGGTACAGCAGCGGCACATTCCAAATGGGAATCAAGAATGGGTGAGTGGTGCTCATCCTGATGGTCCTACATTAAGCAATGGCTATTAAGCAGTGCCTTCGCAAGAGCTTTGTGGACACTGAAAAACAAAAACAATGCACTAAGGGCTGCTGCTCTGCTTTTTGGGGGGTGAAAATAAAGAGAAGTGGGGGACAATGCAGTCTTGAAAAGGCATGTCTTCAGGTAGACTTGCAGCGAAAGAATTGCCTGAAGAACTGAAAGATTAAATTTTTTAAAGAACAGATTTCAAGGTAATTGTAAAGTTAACTATAATAAGTGCTTATTTAGTACCTTCTTAAGATAATACCAAGATGGTTGCTAGCTCTTTTTTTCTGGTAATTATTATGAACTTTGTATTCTGGAATTAAATTATTATCTCCCTGGAAGAGAAAATGAATGTTGAGGACATTCACAGCATAATGGATTAAATGAATGATAGAAAGAGTTCTGAAATATCAAAAGGGATACTCATCCAAGGTAGTCTTGACTTGTTTTTATTTACATATTCTATAAATGCCAGGCTTAGCTTAAAAAAAGGATGAAAACAGGCTTGCGTGGGGAACATGAAATTCAGGAAGCTGAAATGTGAATTTATACCAATCTAAATGCTTTGTGTTTGCATGACTGCAGCCCTGCCACTATTGCATTGCTCTGAGGTTAAAAAAAAATAAAAAAAAATTTACTGTTCCTATTAACATTGCAGTGTCATAGGGACCTCTGTGGGAAGGTCAGAGGAAGCTTTGGGCAAGGTGCTATGCCCTTTGGTACCAGGGGTCAGCCTCCAGCAGCAGAGAGATGGACAATTTTTCATTTTTTGACCCAAGATCTATACTTCATGCTCTGGTGCCCAAGTCTCTGACAGTGCGAATGTTGCACCGTGTGCCGTTTAACAATGGATTACATTGCTTTGAATTTAGTGCACTCTATTAGGATACATGAAGTGGTGAAGTCAGTGTTCGGTAAATAAACACCCTACCTCATTTCCCTATAATTTTCTTGCATAAAAGACCTCTGAAGTATAGTGGGTTCAATGTATTCAATACATTTTTTTTGACCGTAGGATTAATAACGACATTCAGCTCTCATTGTAACCACAAGTTCTATGCATGGCAAACATTTTTGTGACGTATCACACGAAGTTAAAATAAAATCATTATACCCCATAACAGTATACTAATCTTCAGGTTTTCCTATGGATGGACATAATTGTACCTGAATCTACGGGCATCTTGATTTTTTTTTTCTGCATTTTGTCTGACTGCTTTTCCTCAGCATTGAGTGTTACTGGTAATGTCTGGATTTCTGTGTAATTCCAAATACCACTATGTATACCCAAAGTTCACCTCTAATTTCAATCCAAAGAAGTCCTAGGGTTTTTTTGTCTGTAAAAGTTTGTGTGAAGTGGCAGGAGTTCAAGCTTCAAGGCCCTAAAAGCTGTAATTACCAATACATCTTTCCATTGTTTCAACAAGAGAAATGTCAAAATTTGCTTTTCCCTCATGCCAGATGCTTGCCAAAGTTCGGTCAGTCTTCGGCTGGATAAAAATTAAATAGACATGCTTGTAACAAGTCCTGAGTGCAAAGTGTTCATCACCTTGAACGGGATCAGTGAGACTGTCAATGAGATTTTAATTTGAAAAAGGACTCCAATATGACATAGAACCCTCATTGAATAGAACATTTAATGCGTAGATGTTCGATGTGCATTAGAACACTGGCAACCTGGGCTATTCTGCAATCTATTTTGTTCTCTGCAATGCTGCACCACCCTCAGCTAATGCGCTTACCTGTCAGAGATAAATGTATTAATATTTGCCGAGAAGCAAAATACAGGAAAAAGAAAACAAGGAAGGGAATTTCATACACATTTCTTTATCAATTAATGAATATGGGCTCTTCAAGTTATCCACTGCATACGTTTACAAGCATGACTGTAAGAACTAAGTGATTCTTAAATTCCTGTAGGAAAAAAGCTAGTAAGAATATTTATTATCTTAAGGAATAACTTGGCAGATATCCATCTAAACTATTCTGGACAAGTGAAATCTTGCATGCTGCCCCTTAAATTAGGATAATGTTGATTGCTTGCAGCCTTTGATTGTGCAAGGTTTTAACCCTGTAGAACAAACAAAACCAGCTGATTAGAAAATATCTGTAATAGAACTAAATTTTTATACCTTTGAATAAATAGTTGGTGGAAAAGCTTTTACCTAGAGACTGTGCTGTCTCAAATTCCTTCTCCCTCCAGAGCATAACTCTGTGTTATTAAAAAAAAAACAACCAGAAGGAGAGAGACTAAGCTGATAAATATACTTCTGATCCTCGTGTTCTGTCATAGCTAACATTAATATTCTCTTTTTTACTATGCTACTGGTTTGTGTTTCTAGATATAGGGCATCAATTGATAATTTCAGATATTCACAGTATCATTCACATTCAGTCAGTGTAGTATCTTGCAATAATGTGCATGTAGCCAAGTAGGGACTTTGATCCACTGGTGTCAGTCTCTGTAGAAATGCGTGCCAAAGTATTAATCCCTTTTCTAAAGACCTGGGGATTGCAGTGCCAATCGCACCCAAGAAAGTATACTTATGGGAAAGGAAAAATAATCAACTCATTTCTTGTACCTGTAGATCTCCTGAGCATTCCTGTCTAAGCACTTCCTTGCACAAATGTATCCCTTTTATGATATTAGTGGGTGTTTAATCTCAGTCCCCTCTAGAGAGGGTAAGTAAGACCTCGTACCTGAGAAGTGTTCATCACCTCATTAACGTGTTGCTAGTACGCATTCAGGTGCACTGCCATGAGGAGCAGGGCATAGCAGCCAATTTTCACTACAGATTAAATCTCTCCCTTTAAGCAAAGAGTGCCTTTGCAAGTGAACCAACAGTTCAGCTCCACTAGAAACAAGAAACCTGGAAGCAGAGACACTCAAAGATTTGAAATAGACTCCCTTATGTTTTATCACAGCCTGGTCCAAAATAAGAAGTTCTGTGCATTGTTAAAACAAATATGCTGCAGCTATTTTGAACCTTGCAGTTTGTCATTTTTCAAGTTCAGTCTAAAAAAATAACTCTGTTGTAGGTGTGCAAAGGCCATTTGCTGAGTGAAAAGATCGCTTTTATTTTATTTTTTGAACAAGATCACAAAAATTCTACACTCAGTATGGAATGTGTGGATTGTTGGAAGGCAACTCTTTGAATCAGCATCAAAAATGTTCTAAATTTCATTTGATTTGTAAGGCATGATGTGATAAGTTGGGGCATTTTCTTTTTTTTTTAATCCCAGGTGAAGTGGTCTCTAATAACTTTACTTTGCCATTTCTTGTTTGCATAGTGTTATCACCAAGTGTTAAATCCTTCTTTGCTATGTAGGAAGCAATAGAAATCTTTTCTTCTGATAGCTCTCCCAGGAAGAGAAGCTCATCTGAATTGATCAGGCCTAAGCAGTGGCCTGTGTGAGAAAAGAAATAAATTACTGTTCCCTTATTAAAAAAGCTGTATCATAAAAATATTCTGTTTTAGTTAGAAAAAATGCCTTCATGCTTAATACTCCTCATGTATTTAATAGTCTTGTCACTCCTGGGTGGCATTATCTTTATCTGGGTTACTATCAAATATCCCGGTATTAAAGACTAACTATATTGGAAATAATGTATGTTAGTTTGTGACTGGCATCACAAAAGTTCCTCTCTGCAGCATTGTCAATAAATTATCTCACCCATCTCAGTGCACTTTCTACTTTACATCTTTCATACAACTTGTTTCTAAAAATGGCATCCCAAGCTCTCACTTATTTATGAGACCATCTGGATTGTCGATACGTAAAAGAACTCTTAAATTTGTAGGCATGAATTAATTAAAGGAAAAGTTCTACTTTATTGCATACATGTTTCTCGCTCTTCCTTATATCTTGTTTTACAGGAACCATAGATAATACAGTTAATTTCATAGGTAGATGTTGGTGTTCTAATTAAAAGAAAAAAACACTCATTTTAAATTACGGTAAACAGGGAACAAAGCCTACATATTCATGAGAGAGAAAATATTTCAGAATGCTGATCCCTTGTGTGCTTCCATGGTTCATCCCATGCTGTTGCTGTCTCATTTCTACATTGGAGATAATGTTGTGATTTATAGATGCACAATTCTTATAACTGAATGGAATTCTATAAATTTTGATAGAGTGGGAAGCAGAGGGAGAAGGAAACATGAAAACAGAATAATAAGGGACATATGTATGCTGGCTGATTGGAGGGGGAGGGTACTGAATGGGACTGCCAGTAAGCTGCTAAATTTGAAGTACTGAATGTCCTGGTGTGGTGGGTCTGGCTGAGCCAGAGTTTGTTTCCCCATAGGAGCCCTCGCTGTGCTCTGCATTGGTGTCGATAACACACCCATATTTTGGCTACACTGAGCACAGTGAACCCACCACACCTGGAGAGAGAACTTTAATGGTGCTTGGATAAGGAGAGTGAAAGTAGAATAAAAAGAATGAGATCTGGAGACTAAGAAAATGAGATTAGGAAAGAGAACCAAAGGAGAGAAATAGAAATGCATTAGGGACATGGCTGCAAAGACAGAGAAATTATTGTGCTGGCATCAAAACCTGCACATATTAAAGAGTATTTGTTTGAGAGGTGCAATGAAACTAGGATTCCTCTATCTCATCTTTCCAACCTTGTCAGGAAATACCCAGGACAATCTCTATCTAGAACATACCATTCTTGGCAGGTTTTTTTCATGAGGAAGTTGACAGCCTACTGCTTTTTATTGCTTTTATGAGATAAAGCACACCTTTACTGTAACTAGTGGAGAGCTGTCTGGAGCAGCCTTGTTGATGGTCCACGTGCATATAGATATGACATGATATAATTAAAATCTTGTTATTCATAGTGTTTAAAACACAGGAAATTATGCACAGGCTTCTCCTTTCCTGTTGTTTGTTCAGTGTCAAATTAGCTCCCTTGTCTGTATACATCTGCATTATGATTCTGTCTGTAATTCAATAAGCATGTACTGTGGTTTCCACCAAATTGCTGTCTGCTGTGGCACTTTGCAGATGAGTCAGGACTGGGAACATGCCCTGGATTTAAATCTTCAGTGGTGAAGAAAGCTGTCGTCTGTGAGACAGTAACACAAATGAAGAAGCTGGAAGTGTAGTAAATGAAGCAAGGATTTAAAAGATTAAATGTGGCCTTGTGGTAAAATGTGGTGGGCTGGATTTTGTCCAGTGATAGCTAAGGCTAGCTTATGACAGGATGCCAAGCTTAGCCTTTTATGTTAAATGTAAATACTGAGATTTTCAAAGCAAGGCCACATAGCAATTTGGATTCAAAGCAAAAATTTTAAACTCCTTCAAATTTCTCCTCTATTAACTTTATCACTAGGAAGTACTAAAGCCACAGTTTTCACAGTTAGTCACTAATTGTGTGGTCTTCCTTTTCTGCATATTTACTTTATGACTCTCCAGATCCATTTTGGACTTGCAGCTATAGTTGCAATACAAGAACAGATGTACTTTAAAAACACAGTCCTGCCTTCATAAAATTAGGTCTTATTGTAACATGATTAGATATTTCAAATTATTGATTTTTTTTTGTTTTAATAGTTCTGTGCATCCATCTGCTAAACATAAAAATAATTAAAATGTGTAACACACACCTGAATCAAGGATATAATTTCAAAACCCTTCGAGAAATCAATTATTCTTTCTTCAATGTCATGTTTGTATGATGTATGTGTGAGGTCACAAATGAGATTAAAACCAAAAAATACCAAGTCCAGAATTATGGTTAATTTCATAGAGTCACAGAATAATTCACTCTGGAAGGCTCTGCTGCTTTACTGCTAAAATGCTGAAGTGTTTCCTTATGGCCATTCTGAACTTCTTTTGTTGTGCCTGGGCTAGTACTTTGTCACTGAGGGTTTTTTCTGTTATTGTCCACCGAGTCTCATAAGAGGCAGAAGAATAGACCCAATTTGTAGACACAGAACTGTGTAAAGCAAATTTGGCCCAGGGCATTGCCACTCCAAGAGGCATGGGGAGAACCTTCAGCGGAATCTTGCAGTGTTTTCAATTGTACTCATTGTAGCTTCACTTACTTTGTGCAAAGAGGAATAACTGCATTTTACATTAAGGGGTGAAAAAGAACCCTAGCACTTGAGTAGAGAGACAGGTGTGAATCCTAAATCTTAAATAAGAGCAACAGATGTTCTTTTCTTACGATCTTGTGGCCTGCCTTCCCATCCATCCCCATGTGTGTTGCCCTAGCTCTTGTACTGTTAATTTTAGTGCTTAGACTGTAGCTGGCCCAGCTGCATTATGCAGAAGAACAAGGGCTTTTTTTCTATTTGCAGGAGAATGATCATAAGGGCTTGAACAATGTGATTTTTTTTTTTTTTTCAATATTTCTGCTAAGGTGTTTTTAGCCCAGAGTGTTATTGACTAAATTTCTGGAATAGCCAAAGTTGATGAAATGCAGCAATTGTTAGAATGCTGCATGAAACAGCGAAGAGAAGCTGCTTCTTCTGGAAAAAAAAACAAGTTAATGGGAATGTCAGTTAATTGTATACACTCAACAGCTTTGAAATCTTACACTGTATTTGTAATGACAAGCCTGTTGGAGTAAAACAGCGAAGTTGTTCGTTTGCCTGAGGAGGGGGTAGACTTGCTCCTCTTGCCTCTGCCTCGAATTCTATCTTTTCAGTCAGATCAATTTGCTACATAGATTTTCAATAACGCAGAACTACTGGTGCAGAATTAGTGTCGTCTGCAGAGATTTTTCTCATTGTGCTTTGGTTTGGCTGGTTGTTTGCTGATTTTATATGTATGTGTATCTAGGGCGGAAAGAAACTTTTCCCCCTTTGTTCTCCTTGCTTTGCTTTCCTCCTGTTTCCTGTGGTTGCTTGAGGTTTCCTGAGGACAGAGGATCTTATTGAAAGTCCTCTGAGGTCAGGAAAAGAGCTCTTTCATTTGGAGATGTATTGCATCTGAACTCAAAATCTTATTTGACATATATAAAAAAAAATAAAATTCAGGAAGATAAAGAGTCATTTCCTGCCTTGAAGACTTTACAATGCAAATTGCCAACAAAAAAAAGAAATGGGGAGAAAGAGCTGTATTGTCTGCAGTTTGTAGAATGAGGCCTAGGAAAAAAGTAGTGTCTTTAAAAAAACTGTATCCTATGGTTTGAGGGGCTTTGGCTGAATTTGGGCTTCAAGGTTCCTAAGAAAGAGCCATGAGCCTGTTGTTTCTGTCTTATGCTGTCTTTCACTCACAGGAGCAGCATTCACATGTCACTTCAACAGGCGCAAAGTTGAGTTTATCCTGTCCGTGACAATTGGTTTATGTATCATTTATGTCACCCTTTCCCCCTGCATTCAGCTGTGCATTGCTAAGCACGGTCTTGTGTTCCCAGGGAATCCCCCTCAATGCCCACCTTGGTGATTGATACTCAGTTATGTCCTGAATTTCATCAGAAAACAAATTAAGGGGGTTGTTTTCCCTTTGGGGACTTCATGTTTTCTTTAAATATTAAACTGTTGGCAGCTGGAATGCCTGAAATCTCCTTTCTGTTTCGACCTTTGCCCTGATAACCATCCAAAACCTGAGTGTGGAAGTGGAAATGGTCTCTTTGCCCAAGCTTGTGCCCACCCTAAAGACAAGAAGAGGCACAGTAGGTGATGGTATGGGAAAGGAAGCTCTCTATGCTGACTTTTTCCTGGCAGAAAGTAGCTGAAGGGTTTTAGGGGAGAGGAATGTATTAGAGCTTTCTTGATCACTTCTAATTTTTGCAGGAATTGAGCATGAGAGGACCAGTTGATAAAAATTTAATTTCTAGGCTTGATTCTCACAAACATCAACAAGTCACACAGGCCTGTTCTGGAAGAAATTTCGCTGGTTGTGTTTTTTTTTTTCATTTTCAACATTTCAACTCCCTTACAATTCAGGGTTATGATATTATGATAGTTCATGTATTTTTAATCTTTCTTCTTGTCATTTATTTTAAAAACTGAGCTTCAGCCTAGAATGTGTGTTGATACAATGGGTTGGAAAAATCTTGTCTTATAAAACTCTGGTGAAACATAGAATCATAGAATCATAGAATTGATTGGGTTGGAAAAGACCTCAGAGATCATCAAGTCCAACCCTTGGTCCAACTCTAGTCAGTTTACTAGATCATGGCCTCTTTTATTGCCTCTTGGATTTTGTGAAGAGCTGTTTATTTATAACCAAAACTTGACTTAGAACCAAGTGAGCTAGTGCTGAAGGAACAAAAAGAACAAATACAGGATTTGTTTTTTCCATTTTTAGATTTGTAGACTGTGTTGCTACTGAAAATAATGAGGCCATATTAAACCACAAATATTTTAAAATTCATTATACTGATAAATAGAGAGGAATTGTAATCTTATTAATATACTAACCTTAATAAATAAATATATAATTTATATCTATTAACTGGATTGATTAAAAGGTTGTTGCATAACTATAATTTTCAGAAAATCTTTTAAAAAATCCCAAATCAACTAGGCAGCATATAATTTTGAGAAACCTCATGTTCTACTGCCAAAGCATCAGATACTCAGAAAAATTATTTTTATTTTCTTGCAGACAGGTACAATACTCTGTTGTGATCAGGTGTTTTTTCTGAGATGATGCTTTCCAAGTGTTCTCTTCCTTGATTTATTTTAATACAGCTGAAGCCAAGTTTATGTGGCAGATGCATTGTTGGAACCAGACACACAGCCTGAAGGTACGTGCCTGATTTTTTTCTATTGTGGCACAAAACCCACAAGCCCACCTGTGCAGAGTATGGTCACCATTTTTACTTTCTTCTGCTATGACTGAACCAATCCTAAGTTTTCCTTTCTCTCTGCTGTTTATTGATGAAGAACAAGATATAAATATGATTTCTTGCTAATAGGGCTTGTAGTGAGCTAAATAGTGGGACACAAAGTACAGATTTATACTGGAAAGCAGACTTTTTTTGTTTGTTTGTTTCCTATTTCTCTCTTTTTTTTTTTTTTTTTAAATCTCTGTAAGTATTCTCCACCCCTCCTCTCTTTGTCTCTGCTAGGTAGTAAGAAGCTTGTTGAATGTCGCAGAAAACCAAAATTATTGATTAGAGAGAAATTGTCAGTGACATCTACACCAGGACACACTTAAGATTGAAATACTGTGTTGCATTTTTTTTTTCATGAAAACTTATTATTAATTAAAATGTATTGTCTCTTCCTGTGAAACTAGAATCAACTTTGAGAAGGTCACAAGGGAATAGCGTGCTGGAATTGGAAGGTTTCTCAGTGTCTTGTGGAAAAATTGCACCTAACACGTCTCATTCCTCTATTTTTGTGACGTTCTTCCCTAATTAACTCTGTCCATCTGCTTCTTTTATTGCACTGTAGCTTGTGGCAGAAATTACTGAATTCAAATAGAGCAAAATCACCGACTCCCTATATTTTGATGATCGTGAAATTGCCCTTTCCTGTAACATCTCTGCCAGACTGGTGCTATGTTATCCTTTGGCATAAAGAGGAGAAATTCCTGGATGGACCTGGCTCTCTAGAGCAGACCACATTCAATTCCTTAAACCAAAGAGGACCCTCTAGTCTTTATGCACAAGGGAGCTGCGTCGTGTGCGTGCAGGCTCAGATTTTAGGGTTCCCTTCAAAGAATCCTTCTTGACTGGAACTGCTGGAAAACACCAGCTCTTCAACGGGCACACAGAGGCAAGAAGGAGTCTAAAGCTGACACAATGTAGCCTGGTTTCTTTCGATTCTTCCTCATCTGTGCTTGACAGGAGTGAGTCTCACACCGCCTAACTGGATAGTTGCTAGGTCAGACAGCAGGAGTTAGAGGTCACCTCTTATCATTCTTGGCCATCAATTGAAATCTCGCAAAGGGCTCCTGGCAGCATCTTTTTCTTTCTTCTTTACTGCTGCAAGTGTCAGAAATGGATCACCACAAATCCGCCCAGTGCATTAAGGGAGCAATGGTTGCAAACAATGTCTCTGAGTGCTGATTCTGGAGTTCCGGAGGTTTTCTTCTGATGTGTCCAAACTTTTTAGCTGAAAGAAGGTGGGGGGCTAAATTGCTGTAAATATTTGTAATCTACTACTGTAGTTTGTGAAAAACGGATTTTGAAAGAAGTTATTTATTTTATAATGTTTTCAGCAGCGTACTACTTCCCTAATACCTCAGCCACCTGAAATCCCTGGTACCAGGTGGGTACTTAGTTATAGGATGCTGAACAAAATAACTTTATTTAGTCACTTTTGTTTGAAATATGCTTTTCTCCTGCATCAGTTTACAACAGCCATACCTTAGCCCACATGACCATTTCTCCCATCTGATGTGAAGTGAGCAGTAGTTTTGCTTTGGGGCATTTTTCTGCCAGGAGATGTAATTCAGAAGCAGAGTGCTTGGATTCTTTTGAGCACTGACAAAAACGGATTGTTACCCTAGCAAAGTAATGGTCCCCTTGAGATTTAAACATAATACGAGACCAGCTTAGAAAGGCATTTATGTTGTGTCACTACAGTCTTGAGAACCTTAAACCACGAAGTATCTGAAGGATTTACCCAATGGCTGGTCTAGGATATGTTAGCCCAGGACATCCTGAGCAGGGGTCAGGGGCACATAAGGGCACCTATTTTGTAATTTGTATTCAAGCCAGGAGCACTGTTGTAGTGGTTTTTCATCTGCTGTTGTATATGAGGCATTTGCTGGAGCCAAATGCTATTAGAAAACTCAATTTCCTGGGCCAAAGTTAACTTCTACAACTTTGTGCAAAGCAACCTGTTGAGAAAGAACATCTCCTGGCTTCTCTTTTAATGCTAAGTGCCCAAGGCCAACACCTGTCTGGGAAAATCAGTATGTTTAATGTTGCAGCCTTAATAAACAAATATTTCTCTTTACATGAAAGTTTTCCTTTGTGTTCAAGGGGAAAGACACTAATGGTGTGTACAGAGAGTGGAGTTCTTGTTTGGAAAGAGTCCAAAGCCCTCTAACTCTCATGTTTCAGTCCAGAAGAGTTTAAGTCAGCGTTCCTGTGCTGGTTTAAAAGTAAACCGGCAGGAGAAATGAATCCAACTCAAAAGAGTTTAGAAGTCAGAACTACAATTTAATAAAAAAAAAAGATTGCAATAGATACACTGATACAAATTGGTTTCAGCCCTTAAAACCCAGTTGTACAACCCAGCCCCCTGGGGCACAAACAGTATGGTGCTCACCAGCCCCTGTGCTGAGCACCACGTGGTCCCCCTGAGTCCAAAGCAAAAAGAAAAGGAAAAGCTGTGTTCCTTCCAGAAGGTTGGTGGTCGCAGTCTGGTTGAGAGTGGCAGTTGCAGTCTTGTTGAGTTTCTGGCCCTCCTCTCAGTCTGACGAGTGAGCGAGTGCCCCAAGTCCCCAAACCCCAAGCTTATATATGCTTGGGTTCAGATGGGAACACCCAGTACCTCCCCCAGGGTGAGCCGTTTCCCAATGGGCAATTTACTCAGCAAGTCACAGGATAGCTTGGTCTACTTGATGGCCCATTAGCAGACATGACCCCTCAGGTTGGATGTGAAGGTGTTAATGATTCCCAGAGGGGAGTGATCACACCTGAATCATCGGTGTGAAGACAGGGAACCCTCTTATCTCTGTTTTCCCATGCACACAGTTCATAGCCTGAGGTGTCAGGTGTGCCCTGGGCAGCTGTTGCAAACAATGCATCGTTAACAGTTCATGATAAATGGCAGAGAGGGTATGGAATACACAGTTCCAGTTACATTCACACAGTGATAAACTGGTCCCAGCCATTATAACTAGGACAGTTCCCATGGGTGTGATAGTGTTCATCTCAGACTTTCACACAAACAATATCAGTCAAACCAAACCTGTGGATGGTGATACTCTGCAAAAGTCTTCCTCTTGCTGGGCACAGCCCTGCAGGATGCTCAGCAACGCTCGAAAGGATCTGGGCTGCTCCTGACCTCAGACAGAGCTGGAGATGCACAGGTTGTTACAGGGCGGGCTCTGCAGTCCCTGGAGCTGCCAACTGGGCCCCTGTCATTCTGCTGAGCACAGAGCAATGAGGCTTCAACTGAGTGAGGGGGCTGAGGCGTGAATTGCTCTTCTGAAAGGAGGATCAGCTGTGTTTTTCTTAGGAAACTTGTCTGCCTGCTTTGACAACTATTGCCACTACGGAAATAAATCCTTAGGATGCCTTTTTTTGTCAAGCAGAATTGTTCAAAAATATGTGGCTTTTAACTGAGAATAAAGTTTCTGCGTGTAGGTGAAGTTTCATAATATATTTTACGATTAGCCATGGCAGCCTTACAGATCACCTAATCCGAGGGGAATGTTCAATTGCATGCGTGAAGATTTCTGATCAAAACGTTAAGGAAAATAATGCTTGCTTTTTTTTTTTTTTTTTTTTTTTTTTTTTTATCTCGANTTTTTTTAAAATCACTTGGCATTGGTACTGAAAACCAGGAGGCTTGAATTCAGGTCCTGCTGCTATGGTGATTCCAGCCGTGGCCGTGGAAAATCAGTTCATGTTTTTAAAATACCTCTGTTTATCTCACTCCAGTATTGTGTGGCGTGCCTTTTACAAAAAATAAAAAAAGGTTAAACTCCTCTTTGTGCTTTGAAAAATATATCTTCCTTGAAACTCCTTGAACATTTTGAACCTGAAGAGAGTGCTGTAATTGCTAATTACTGTTGTATGTTAGTAGTGCTAATAAACATGCTTCTTAAGCCTATTACTGCTACTCAGAAGAGCTCCAGGCTAATACTAATATATCTAAGAATTTAAGTAGGCTACTGATGTGTTTATACAGCAAAGGTACTTTTGAAATGTGACAGCAGCGTCATATTATACTCAGCAGCATAGGAAATTTAATCAAAAGAGCAAAATGTCAACAGAACAGCTTACAAGCTTTAAGGTATTCACGCTTTTCAAGCATGAAAAGTTTTCAACAGCAGTAGTCCCTCACACAAAGATTTATTCCCTCTGAAGACTTTTTCATGGCTCATAAAGAGTGATGGATGAACTTAATTTTTAGTTTAATCTTTTTCTCTTCAGTTCAGTAATTTCTCTGATACCAGCAAAAAATTAGTGAGAATATGGAACCACTCACCAGTCATTAGTGATTGTTTATGTTACAGGCTGTTCGTTGGCCTCAACAGGTTGCCTGACCTTTTGGTGAGTGCGAAGAAAGTTTTTCTTTCAAGAATTTTTTTTTTTTTGTATTTTTGAAAGCAGCTTTTTAATATTTGTCATGCACAACTGTCTGACTAGAGTTTTACAGTCTTACAAATAAAACTGTTTCAAGGATAGGTTTATATTTTTTCCCAGCTATTAAAATCAGTTTACTGCTCCAGAAGCCTGTTTTAATATTCTTTGACTTGTCTGAGAGCTTGTGTGCATAAAGACAACAGAACTGGGCCCTGCTGTGGTCTAGAGTGATATCTGATTCCCTATTCCATAGACTGAATGCTATGGAGGAAATTGTACAGGCTCCATGCTATTGCCTGTGATTAAAATATGCTGAGAAAATAATTGTGTGCTTCTACATATAAAGAATATTAAGAAAATAGCGAAGCAAGAGAATTGAACTGTGTGTCTAAACTTTTCTTCCTTGTGTTTTTATGTTTTAAAAACCCTCTATTATTCTGTCTTTGCTTGGCACATTTCTCTTCAGCTGTGTTGCTCTACTTAACTTTTTGGAACAACAAAAAATGTTGCCTTCTCCCTCAAGTCATGTTTTTCTGTAGCTCAGTGGACAATATTGTGTAGGCTCAGGGCCACGTTGATGTTCTATTCAGCATTTTCCATCCTGCAACTGTGGTTATTTTATATTGGATCACGAATTAAAATTAACCATCACATTCTTTTAATACATTTGAAAAATATTTTTGACTTCAAGGCTTGCAGTTAGTGGAGTTCAGTGTATTTAGAACTTTCCAGTTCTTCTTTTTGAAGGAATCAGCTATTTTAATTAGTTTTCTTATCAGCGTAGAGAAAAACAATGTAGAAAAAGAAAGAACAGCTATATGTGTATGAGATAATTTTTATTCTTTTGAAGAACCACATTGAAAATTGGCCTTTCAAAAATCAACTTGAATGAAACAAAGCAGGAAATTACTTTTGGGCAAAGAGAGTGAAATGGCAGACTCAACTTTGGTTGTGAAACGGGTGCATGGCTTCCCACAGCCTAAGGACTCACATGTGTCATTACAGCTGGCACCTCTCTCCAGTTTACGTCCCTCCCTAACCTCTTATCTTTAGGACAGCTTTCTGGCAAGGGAGAATAATGTATAACATTTTGGGGTAAAAAAACCCTCAATGTGTAGGCACTGGGACTGTCTCATTCAGCCTGAGAGATGAGTAATCCTATGATTTCCCTCAGCAGGAATATCCCTTGGTTGGAGAATATTGCTGCTATACAGGAGTTAGAAGGAGTATCAAAATGTTTTCCAAAAATTATGAGGTAGTTACTGTGTTATGCTTGCACATGGTAAAGGAACCCATAGGAATAGTTCATTCACTCTAGGTTTGCATTACACTTAAGGAAAGATATAGGAAGCTTCTAATATTTAAGTCCAAGAATTGCCCTGAGCTAGAGCTATGCAATTATAATCCATAGAATATTATAAATAACATGCATTTGTAACAGCAGAAACATGCAGGGCATTTAAAGTATTTTCCAAAAATATGATACAGCTACTGCAACACCTGTGGTGTTTTAGCATCATTAATTTACTTTCTAACATATGAAATTATTCTTTTCCCTAGGCTTATTGCCATTACCTTAATTTTTTTCCCTAAATATGGCTAGAAGTAGCAATATAAATTGTATCCAAAAAGGAGTGCTTTTCCTTTTTTTCTCTTACCTTTCTGGGGGTTTTTTTAATTGTAGGTGTTTTGGTGTTTTTTTCTCTTCAACCCAGTCCTTTGCAGTAAGGGTCTGCCATGTATGGTAAAATCACGGTCCAGAGCCTCATATGGATAGCAAAAAAAATGTGAGGTTTTCATATTTCTTTTTCTAACTCCAGCTCGTCCCCCAGCTCAGGTTGCTGTAAAACTGCAGTGAAAATGCACACAGAGAAATGGTATTTGTTCAGAGCGCCCACTGCACTGTTGCCTTGCGGGTGATCTGCATGTGGTTGAACGATGCACTCCTTCCTTCTGTCATGCCGGGATGTTCTCTGCAAGTGTTTGTCTTTCTGGACTTAGAGGGGGCCCCAAAAAGCAGTGCATACAGGTTCTCCTCAATCCTGAAGGCAGTCCCTTAGGTGGACAGCTCGAGCCGTCACTTGTGTCCTGTAACTTGTGTCCCACTTGTGTCTTTCCGGTCTCTGTGCCCGGCTGGTTTAGCTCAGCATGGCTCTGTGTGTTTCAAAGAGCTAAGTGGAATGAACTGCTGGCGTGAAATGGCTCAGGTGGGAAAGCACATGGCAAAGCTGCGCTGTAGCACAGTCCCTAAGCTGATCGAAACCTGTTTGATGAGAATGGTCTGAATCTGAGGTTTGCAGAATGGAGCCCAAACAGCTTCAGCAGGCCTTTTATTTCTTCCCCTTGCTCCCAGGAGACAGTGCTCTCTGAAAAGCCACAAGGACTGCACGAAGGATAGAACTGCAAACTGTTGATAATCCAAAAATCAGCTGAGTGTCTTGGAATATTTATACCGATTTCATAGTGCCCAAACTGTGGCAAGTAGTTAATGTACAATATGTGAAGCATGCTAAATTATTAACCAGTTCAAAACATTGAAAGAGCCTGTGCTTTTTCATTGTTGTAACAGATGTCAAATACTCTACGTATTGCCAGATGATTTCTGGTCTTATTGGAAGGAATGACAGCAAGTTACATGCAGGGGACTTTAGTTTAATTACACTGATATCAACAGGTGTTTTATCTGCATATTTTGGATCAGAACCAGAATTTTTAATTCTGTTTCAAAGGCTTAAAGGAAGTATGCTAGTAAAGATAAACTCTGGTTAACAAACCAAGTTTTGAGGTCCATTTCTTAAAGTTGAGTTTTCCCTTGTTTACGGTTTTCCAAGGTAAAGCTGCTCTTATGCTTTGAGTTTATGTAGAAATGTATTAAAAAAGAGGTATTACTCCTCATCCTCTGTGTGGGACATGCACAGGGAGAACACACTTATCTATCAGTGCTGTGCCAAACTATCATAGTATTTAACCCAGAAATAAACCTGCATGGGCTCTTCTGGTTAACACATAAAAATAAAAGTAGTCTCAAATACTTAACATGTAAAATAAAATTTTGCTTTTATTCTCTCCCAGCCTCCTTTGGCTGCCCTATTTCTCATTTGTGTCACTTGTTCTAAACAGTGCAGGCAAGACACAGGCGGTTTGAACAAAAACGTAGAATCTTCTCTAACCTACCATCAGTGAAATGTCGGATGGCATTTGTTTCACTGTGTTCTATAATTCATTTTGCTAAATCCAGGGGGCTAAACTGTGGTGCTGTTGGCTGTCAGAACACCCCCTGACTCTAGCAGGATCCCAGTTTGGTCAAAGTGTTCTTAAGAGGTATCTCAAAATACGTTTCGTTCAGGAATCAGCTGCTTTTCCTGTTTGGAGCTCTTGCTGAGATGAATCACATCAAGAGCTTCAAATAATGTGTATTCCTAGACCTGCACAGCTGCATGCACTAAAAATAAAAGTTATTCTAATTTGCTAATTATTCTTACTATGGAATTATCGAATTGTTCTTCTAACTAATAAACTATTTATTGAATTATTCCAACTACTCAATTCTAATTGAATTATTCAAACTATTCTAGATGGTAGTATTTTAGTTATTCTAATAAAATCAAATACGTGAAATCAGCGGTCTATCCTAGGTAGACTATTATGTTATTTCTACTAATATCTTGGCTTATAGCTTCAAATGAACATAAATGGGAGAAATGACTTGAAATGAAGATGAAATTCTGAAAGGATTGCTGCAAAACACTGCACTTAATAAACCACATAGATAGTCATACTGGGCTAGGCACCAATTTGCCATCACAAACAAAGATGACACATTTGTACTGCTTATGCAAAGCTCTCTGAGCTTAGAAGGAGCTGGAAAGAAGTAGGAGGATTATGTTAGGTGCCTTTGCAAGTGTGAGTTGATAGGAGGAGATGGGCTGTATGATGGTTTTTCACTCTCTTTACGTTGACTTTGTAGTTCAGTATTGCCTGGAACCAATGCTGGGTGCCTCTTTCCTAGCACATGCAGCAATACATTGAAATTGACTTGTCTTCTGCCTGAGCCTTGAAGTTCAAAGCCTCGTGGCTGCACCCAGATCTTTTTTTATCAGGGCAGGTGGTTGTACAAATCCTCTTCTACAATCCTGGAGTGTTTTAAATTGCCCTGGCATGCTATCTCTGTCAAAGCAGATAGGTGGAACTTTTGTCTGTCGCTTTTCCCAAGAGTGTTTTTATGGGGGTTGTAAATGAAAAAGCCTCTTCATAGCCTATAAATGAAAATGATCACCTGAGATAATCTAACTGACTCTCAGATCTGAACATCCTTGAAACGCACCCTTTCAATAATTTTCTCATCTTCTCATAGGATTTATTAAAAACTTAAGAGGCAGGCTAAAAATCACTGATACCAGCCTTTTAAGATGTTATTTTTCTTGACAAGAACATTTAATTTTTTAAAAAAATCTTATCATCTAATATACTATAAAAAGGGATAACACTTCCTTAACCATAACATTCAAAGACAACAAGGAATAGTTCAGGTTGTGTTTCATAGAATCATAAAATGGCCTGGGTTGGAGGTGACCTTCCCCAAGGATTCCAACCCCCTACCATCATCAGGGATGCCTTCAACTAAAGGAGGTTGCTCAGGGCCCCATCCTACCTGGCCCTAAACACTTCCAGGGATGGGGCAGCCACAGGTTCTCCAGGCAATGGGTTCCAATGTCTCATCACCCTCACAGTAAAGAATGGCTTCCTAATATCAAATCGAAACCAGCTTTCTTTTTTTTTTTAAATCATTCTCCCTTGTCCTATCATAACCTGTCCTTTTAAAAAGCCCCTCTCCCACTCTTTTTTTAGGCCCCCTTCAGGTCCTGGAAGGCTATAATGAGATTGCTGCAGAGCCTTCCCTTCTCCATGCTGAACAAGCTCATCTCTCTCAGCCTGTCTTCATAGGAGAGGTGCTGCAGCCCCCTGAACATCTTTGTGGCCTTGCTCCAACAGATCCACGCTCTTCTTTTATTGGGGGTCCCAGAGCTGGATACGCAGCTCCAGGTGGGGTCACATGAGAGCAGAATCAAGGGGGAGGATCTCTTCCCTCAGCCTACTGGTGAAACTGGTTTTGTTGCAGCACAGGATATGTTTGGCTTTCTGTGCTACAGATGCACTTTGATGGGTCAGTTTGAGCTTCTTGTCAACCACCATCCTCAAGTCCTTTTCCTCCGAGCTGCCCTCAATCTGTTCTCCTCCCAGCCTGTGCTTTCCCTTGGGCTTGCCCCAGCCCATGTGCAGGACCATGTACTTGGCCTTGTTGAGCTTCATGAGGTTCGCATGAGCTCCTCAGGCTTGCCAGTGTCCCTCTGGATGGCTTCTCTTCTGTCCAGCACATCGACTGCAGCACACAGCTAAGTGTTGTTGGCAAACTTGCTGAGGATGCACTCAATCCCACTGTCCATGATGACAGCAGACATGTTCAACAAGCATGGTTCCAAAACCAAACCCTGAGGAATGCCACTCGTCATTGGTTCCCATTTAGACATTTTGCAGTTGACTACAACTCCTCGAGTGTGACCATCCAGCCAAATCCTTATCCACTGAGTAGATCAACTGCTGAAGCAGAAATGTTCGGTTACTTACAAAATGCTTACTTTCGTTTACGAGATATGCAGCTGATATTGTCAGATGTCTGGATCAAAGAGAGTCAGCAAAAGCTTTTTGAATTTGTGTGGATCCAAGATGTTTGTTATCATCAGGATGCAGCAAGCACACGGAGGGGAAGAGTTTCTGACAGAGCCTTCTGCTGCAGTGTGCTGCCTTGGCCCAACACTGAGCTAGCGGTGTGAGGATTTTTTTGTCTTGTTCTTTCTTTCGCACAACCCCTGTGCCCCCCTTCTCTTGTCCTGTTTCCTTGTCTTCGAGGTTGAACTTCTAGTCTGGAGAGCGCAAATACGGTTCTCAGCACTGTGGATGCTGTAATTAGCAAAAATTCTCTGGAATTTGAAAAGACAAGAAAAGGTCTCAGTCAGTAAATGGATTATTGTTCATGAGAAAAGGAAACAAACCGAATAATTAAAAATAAAATCAGTCGTATCTGAGGAAACAGGACATTTTCTAAGGCGTTGGCATTTGATAATTACACTGACATTACAATTTTTCTGTTATAAGGGCTCACTAAGAATGCTGATGTAAGAGAACTAATAGAGAGTAAAGAAGTAGAAACCTTTTAGCAGTGGCTTTATATGGATTTATGTAACAAATCTCATTTCAGATTAAGTAATTGTTTCTCAGCTCATAGTTTTCAACTACACCAGTAGATAAGGATTTTCTTCCAGCCTCATTAAAACCATATGTCTGCCAAATTAGCAATTACAATGCTATTTAGCTGACAGTATCTTGCATTTAGAGTGACATTCTTTTTACGAGGTCTTGTGTATGAGATATGTATTTTGTAATGTAACAGGCTGCCACCAGTGATTGTCCCTTTTTGTTTGTCTCAGTTCATCCTTTGTAGTAGATAGCCTGAGGAAATAAAAGCAAAATGTATTTACATATACAGCCTAGGTTAACTCTAAGCTGGATAAAAAAAGGCCATTTGCTCTTGTGTGTGGCAGCATATAGAAACGGCTGCATAGGTTGATATTACTGATGGTACTGCACTTATTGCTGTCACCTCTTGGACACTCTCCCTGTGGAGCCCACACTGGAAACCATCATGGTAATTCCTCCTAATCCAATGAAAGGAAAAATCCCACAATAAAATCTGTGTTGTTAATGAAAGCACAAAGCATTTAGATAATTTTAGATGAAGTAAACAAATTAGTGCTCACAAAATGCCTTGCATTGGCACAACTTTCTTCCTGGTAACTCTTACCTGGTGGACGAGAGCTAGCACTTGGGTGTTACCCCAAACATTCTTCATTTCATCTTCAGCTTGCATGTTTGAAAGGTCTTCTGGCTAATCTGAAAAACAGACACCTAATTTAGTATCACTGCAAGAACAGTCTTGGTTCAGTGGTATGAAAAAAATTAATTACTTTATTTGGTAGTTCAAATGCAAGTTGAAATAAACCCACATTATTCAAAACAGAATGTAAGTGGTAAATACATTTTGTAAATTAGAACTTTTAGATGCATCCACATACTGAATCTTCTTCAAATTTATTTTTCTATCTGGTTGTACTGTATTTTGGTGGATATGTATGTGTATGAAAATACTGACAACTGCTGAAGAACAAAAGATATTTCTGTTTACAAGGACTTAAATCATCTTTTCATTGTGCTGGTTTCTGATCTGCACATGATCAGAACAGCAGTGTCATATAAAAATGTATGACACCAAAGGTGTGTGTGGTATATAAGGGCTGACTAAAGGCACAACTGAGATATATATCTTAAGAATATTGTTTTGGCTTTGTTTCACAACCCCCAATAATAGATTACACAAGTCAGTTTAGCTAACTAGAGTAGAAAGTTAGGCATAGGCAGACTTTGAGAAAATGCAGAGTAAAATACAAGCCAGAAATACATTATGTAGTTTTGGGTTATTTGATTCAAGCTCAGTAACTTTTACAGATTTATGAATGTCACTGTAGTTTTACAGCCTGTAAAGATGATAACAAGGTCCAGAAATCTGATGTTCTGTAGAGGCTTCCATATCTTAAAGGGATTAGCTGTGAGTTCTGATATGAACTAATGGAATAAGTTTAATACATAATTTCTGCTTATCATCCTGGGTTATTTTATGAAGTGCTACTTGTACAGAAGATATCTGAAGTGGATAAAGCATATTGCACATCTCATGTATCCACTGTTGACATGAATATATGCGTAAGTATATTCTAATTTATAGCATGTGCACAGACTCTGGCACAGAACAGAACCCAAACTGACTGTCCTGTTCATAGTAATCATAAAGCCTACTATGTTATTAATATATTTTTCTTTCAGATGATCCTTAGTTTGGAGATAAGTTTGCATAGGAAGATATTTTTTTATTTGTTAGAGAGTGAGGCACAGTGCAGTAATGTTGCTTCCATGTCTTCCTAAAGTACTAATTGTAATATTGCTTTCGATGAAATTAGGAAAGAAGGTTGCATAATAACACTAAATCCCAAGATAGCAGATGCTATAGTTTATTAGTTAATTATTTCCTATTGATTTCCTAAGATGACAGGTTTTTTAAAAGTCTGTTCCTAATCTCATTTCTGTCTGTCAACCTTTGTGACTTGTGTTGACAGTTCCTTTTAAAGAATAAAACAGATTCTTTTTGAAATCTCCGCTTTTATACTGAATTCCTCTGCCAGAGCTCTGTCACTCTCCCACTGAGGTAGTTGTTGACATTTTCCAAAGCATAACAATGTTTAATTTAATATTTTTGTGCTTTAATGTCATATTCCCAAGACAACAGTTTGTCATTTTTCTCTCCTGATATAGTTGAAGACAGCTAACTTCAGAAACTCCTTTCATTCTTTAGCATTCGGGCTAATTAGTGCTATGTTATTTTAGCACCTGACTTCAAGACCTCTTTGTGTGAAGTATTATAGTATGAGCAAACCTACTGAAATTAGTAAGACGAGGTGCACTATAAGAACTCATACCTGACATACAAGGGAGAGCTGCAGGGCTGGGCATTTGGGCTGCAAGCATCACAAGGCACTGTAGGGTCACTGTGCCTTTTGTGGTGCTGTAACAGCAAGCACATCTGTGGATCTGCGTACACAAGCACCTATATGTGCTTATATATGTTTTTTACGTGCATGTGTGTGTATGCAAACGCATATTTTGAAACTTAGTGTTTGCTTTTTTAATTTGCCTTTTTTTTTTTTAAGGCTCCAGAAGTTGTGAAAAATAAGATGGCACAAGTCTCAATAAATAGAACTACTTTGTAACGTTTCCCCCATCTTGAACTTACCTTTAATGAGAACTTGACTGAACTGAGAGATCAGCAGCATTAGCTCCTAAGAGCTGTAGCTGTGCAACAGTCTTCCCCTGAGAAAGCAAGGATGCCAGATGTGTGGCCTTGCACTGCCGTTATGGAAAGGCATTTGATCTGTGTTACAGCATCTATTTGGCCAGGAACACTTTTGGTAAGTGCCATGTGCTTCTTAAAAAGCCTACAGAAAAATGAGTAGCTGCTTTTCTCTGAGAAAACTGGGTGTGGCCTGAGGTCTGACCAGTGTTGGAGAACGATGATAATGAGGGGTGGGCATGGAAATGGCAGGATTTGATCCTTGAAGTCTGTAACTCTATTGCAAAGGGATTCAGATTGTACCTGTTCTTCTGGAGCATGAAAGCAGCTCTGGAGCAGAGGAGTTTTAAAGGGAAGAAGAATTTATTGAACAGAGAGCTTCTTAAAGGATGGATTGCAACGTGCTTGGAAGGTTTTGTTTAAAAACATCCAACGGAAAGGGAATGAAGGTTGGATAGGCAAAGAATGAAAAGTGGAAAAATCTATTAAAGGATCTCTCTAACTTGCAGGAAAGTCTGAAAACACCCAGAGAAAATTTTATTTCTTTTTTTCTGGCTTCATTCTCTTTTGTTCATCCTGTAGTGAATGTAAAGGAAACCTTAGGAAGGAATTTATACAACAGCTAAATAATTTAGAATCATTTGGTGGCAAAAAGACAGGATCTGAACAACTAACAGGAATGCAAAGAGTTGTACTGACAAAAGTGTAAGTTAAAAAATAACAGATCATGTGCATCTACCAGATCAAACAAGGAAGCAGCTGGCATGAAACTCCTCAAAAATCAAATGCCTGGAACAGAGGGTGAACACAAACACCGTGAATGAAGAGAGGAAACTTTGTAGTGAGGAAAGACTAAAGTTGGGGGAAAGTGTGGGACAGTTATATCAGAAAAACTATTGTATAGAGTGATCTGGAGACATGGTCACTAAAATAGTGATTTCCAAATAGGAATGCATAATATGTTGTCAAGGAATCAAAAAAAAATAAAGGAAAAAAGAGCATGGGAGTGTTCACGAAAGATGTAACGGGACTTTTCTCTAAGTGTTTCATCCATCTATGCTGTGTGAAATCCCTGTCCTCCCCTCCCTGATTAATGATAATAGTAATAAAATAATTAAAGTAGTAATACCTTGCTTTTTGGAAGTAATAAAGATCTCAAGAAACTGGTGGAAATTTTAACATCTTCTAGTGAAAGAAGGCAATAAATACTGAAAAACTTAAGAGAACCAGTTGGCAGGGAATGTTGTTACTCTATGGTGATGCTTCAAGGATCCTGAGGGTAACACCTTCTAATGTAGGCAGGACAGAAACATGGGCTCTAATGTCATATTCCCAAGAAAATGGTCACTTCTCTTTCCTGATATAGCTAAGTGTTAGAATAACTAAAGTGTGTCCAGTTCCCCATTTCTATACCAAATATAGTTGCTGGACCCAGGATCCTATGATATTAGAGGCTTCTGTGAAGTCAGTGAATGAATGGCCCTGGTGAGCAATCTAGATATTTGCATCTCTGTACCTTAAAGGACATTAACATACCATGTTTATGTGGGAACCTTATCTATTGAAATCCATTGATGTGCTGCAAATTTTGCTTCATTGTCCTATTTCTGGTAAATATGTCTTCTAATATATCTACAAGTGGTGTGGATATATATATATATACACACACCGTATGTATTATGCATTAAGTTGGTTAGATCAGTACTCTAACAAACAGAGGGTGGGAGGAGTAAAATAGTCAGGCCACCACCATTGGGCAATTAAAACTGGAGACAGTAGTAAAGCAATACAGTAGGACCAAGCAGAAAGTGTTTTCTTAGAGTAAACCTGCGGGTCTGATTGTCTTAAAAAGGAAAAAGAAATTAGCTGTTTAGTAATGTATAGCTGGACTTTCTAATTAGATTTTATAATTAAAAGTGCAATGTATCAAGATCCTCCACCCGTAAGAAACTTCTAAAGATTTTTACTTTGGATTAAAGGAATTAACTTTGTCACCTTGAGACATCAAATTATTCTGTGTGCTCTGGGAGAGAGAGATGATTTAAGATTTTCAGAGACAGCGCAGTAGGGAACCACATTCTGATTCAATGAGCCACCACAAGTTAATCAGTACTTTTTACTCTGCATTGTTTTCTCTTGCCTTTGCAAGTCTCATGCTGTTCTTGAAATGCCTGGGAATTAAAAGAACCGATTCACTGTCAGTACTTGGAAAAAAAGACGGTATTTCACAGTGAGAGAATTGTATATGTCCTTCTTTTAAAACTTTTTATATTCTTTTTTTTTTTTCCAACCTTTTTTTCCTTCTAATGTAACTGTTGGGACCCCCAGGAAGGAAACATGCTCCTTGCAGTAATAAATGTCTTCCTGTTCCCTGCAGAGAAAATTATTAAGAACAAATTTACTCATAAAGTAATAAAATAAATAAAAAGAAATTGCCATGAGCAAAAAGTGCTATTATTTCTGACTAGCTTCTGCCATAAAGCTGAAATAAAGCATCCTTAATACTTAAAAATGGCTTAAGACCTGAACTATTGCCCCTGCTTTTAAAGGCTCAGAAAATACCATAAGAGCAAGCTCTGGATATGTGTTCTGGATGCTTCCAGCCGTTTGGAGGTGCTCACTATTACAAGTTTTGGTTCATTCTTCCTAGTTTTCCAGAATAATCCCCTCCCTCCCCCTTCAGTTCAGGCTGATGTAAAAAAGGAAGGCAGTTCTCATCGTACTTTTACACATACTTGGAATAAAAAAGGGTGAGGAAATTCAGAGAAGCCCGTTTCTCCATTCCTTGCAGCATCCAGTCACATTTTGTACATTTGCTAATTGCTGTGAAGTATCTGAACCCCTCTGACAACCCACCCTTAAGGAAAGGAAGCATCTAAGATTTGTAAATGTTCATGATCGAGAAGAACACCAAAAATCAGAAAGTTTTATTAGTAAATTATACCTTTGGCATGGAAATTGGTGTTATTAGTCCCTGATCTACTACATAAACACATGGTAGCAGGTTTTGGATAAAGGGGTGGAGTGAAAGAGAGTAAAAAAAAGAAAGATGTGAATTAAAGACGGGGAGAAGGAAAAGGAAGAGAGAAAAAGAGGACAAAAGAGAGACAAGAAGAGGTCACTAGTTCTGGTTTGAGCTGTGTTGGTCTGGCCAATGAGATGTCCAGGATCCTGGGGGTGCCATCGGGGCTTGGAGTGGGATACCTTTTTATGGACAGGCTTCTTGCCTTCTATGCAAATTAGTTATCATGCGCAGTCTGTTCTTTCAGGCCTTTCTGGAAATGGGTTAAGGGCTTCAGGAGTCTTTGGTGGTCTTAATCCCCGTCTGTAGTCGGTGCCCTCTTCTTAGCCTCATTCCTACACTTGTGCTGTACTGTGTTGTGTTTATCTCCAGGATCTACAGCAAGGAGGTTTGTCCCAGAAAAGTGCTGCCCTATCTCTGCATGTCTGCCCTTCTGTAGCCACATCTTGCTCTTTGCCTCTGCGTATTAATACCAACAGTCCTTGTTATTACCAACAATTCTTGTTGCTATTTCCAACAGCTCCACAGCCATACAGTTATTGGTGCCTGGGGCATACACGAGTCTCTTACCTTCTGGGAACTGAGAGCTCAGAGGATCTTGCTTTGGACCTCTGTTACAGGATCTCAAGTCAGTGGGCTTTCACTGGCCTAATTTTCCAGCCTGGCTGAAATTTGAGTCCGTAACTTGATTTGAAGTTTGCATAACAAAAATATTATTCCACTTGGGTTGTTACTTATGCAAGAGAAACAAGTTTCCGATGCTGTTAGGTAAAAACCATGTGCTCCTTAGACACCTGTTAGACCCTGGGAACAGCCAGTGTTTCTGATAAGCTCAAGAGGGGCTTTGCCCAGGTGCAGTTTGTCAAGAACGAGGCCTCGTGGCAATTTCTCGGATCACAGTGGGGAGGGGTGGATGCACCACCACAATCCATCCATCCCGTGACTAAAGGCAACTTCTCCGGGCCTCTCCAACTCCATATCCCAGCTCCAATCTGTGATCAAGTGAGTCACTATCCGAAGAATTTAAGTGCTTTATTGAAGTTGGGGGGAGGGGGAAATGTATCAATTTAGTAGGATGTATTCATGTGTTTTCTAGAAAAATATGGATATACAATGAAAATAGTGAGGAATGTGTGTAGTTGTATTTCACTAGGAGCAAGTGCAATGGCAAAACAGTAAGACTGAAATTGTGGTATGATTTTCAGGAGACTGAGGCTAAACAAGTATAAAGGGGCTTTCAGACAGTTCAACAAGTTTCTGTAAATTCTTGTTTTCTATCAGTAAAATGTTTGACTTTCCTCCCCCTTCTCCCCTCCCCATCTGGCCCTCAATGCATCACATGGACTTTGGGATGTACTAAACAGACTGAACAAAGCAAGTCATTAAGCTAATCCCCCAGGGTAGGAGTACAAGCTGCTCAGTTCCTGAAGCCTACCTGAGGCAAGAGGAAAAAAACCAATCAAACAAATGTTTGATTCTAGAACATGTGCCCAGGGAAGTATCTACTGGTGGTTGAAGGTCTTGTGTTTTATATAAATGAAATCAGGTAACCCTGAGTCTTGACTGAGTAAGAAACATGAGAATAAAAGTCACTATCTGAAAAGTGGAAGGTAGTGATGGCTAAGGCATATGTTTAGTATCAGGGAACATTTCGAGGGGCTTGACATAGAATTATATAATCTGTCACTAAGATGATGAGGTGCTATGAGCTTTCATTAAAACTTTCACTTTAAAATGTGATACAGTTTCTTCAGTCCTTTCCTAGGTCAGTAACTGTTGTTACAATACCTGTAAGCCCTGTCACTGTTTCAGGAGACTGTAAGCTTAAATTCCTAAGGAATAAAGAGGGACTTGTAAAAAAACCCCAAACCCCAAAAACCCAGCCAACATCCACCCCAACTAAGCACTAACCTAACCTCATCCCCACCCTCCCCCTCCAAAAAAAAAAAAAAAAAAAAAA
>VWZG01006949.1:1344042-1354402 GCA_013396735.1 Grallaria varia
TTTTAATGAAACAATTACAGCATTCATGTTTTGAGGGACTTTTTTTTTGATGTGCCCTTCACCCCTCTGGCCCCAAAGGAGGATTAATGTAAGATGTAGAGGACATTGCTTTTTTCTGTAACACAATAGCCTGTTGTTCACATGGAGGAGGGATGCCCGTTAATGACAAGTGGTATATTTGTTTTCCCACCAAGACTGACACACAGTTTCAAAGGTCAAGCACTGTCTGATACTGCATTTACTGGCTTAAACTTTTTTTTTCCCACAGTGGAGGGATTTGTGTAACTGCCCCAGCAGCTTTTCCATTTGCTGCAATGCGTCTCTAGCAGTTCTCCAGCTACTTTGCTTCACTCAGAGATGAACATAGGACAAATTAAGAGCTAATTAGTCTGTCCTGATAAATGAAGCAGTGCTTTATGGGAGTGTGGGGCAGGCCTGGGTAAGCATGAGCAAATGCCTTGGGTTACAAGTTGATTTTTTTTTCCAATGGCCTCACTTAAGTGTTTTGATCCTCACTTTGATGAACAGGTGAAAATACAAAATGAGAGCAAGCAGAGGAGTTCCGAGTGAGAGTTTTTTCCCCTATTTGACATTACGTCAAGTATTTCCACAATCCATAAATGTTTGTAGTCCATGCGTCAATTCAAGGACTTCAAGGAAAAGAATATCACGTGGGAGCAGCTGGGGGATGCTTATTTATACCAAGAACCAAATATTGGGCTGTCTTTTGGAGTGGCTGCCCCCACAGCATACATGGGTTGTTGAAAGGACAGTTCTGTCCTTTTCCTGTTCCCCTCATTAGGCAGCAGGTTCTGGCACTTTGTACTTCAGTCACATATGGCCTTTTCCCGTGGCTGTGGCAAGCACTAAGATAATGTCCTCTTGTATTCAGGCAAAACCAAACTTGGTGAGGCATAAAATCAGTTATTTTCAACCAGCTTAGTTTTGATTGAAGGAACAGCTTCCAGTCACACAGCAAGAGGACTAACTTGTCACTCACTGAAGCAATTTACCTGTTCCAAAAGGAACATCAATTGTTTCCAAGAATGAAAGCAACTACTGTTAAAAACAGAAACTACCAACAATGTATAGGATTACTTTAACATTGCTTAGGAGAACACACTTACTATTAGTTTTGAAGCCATCATTGTTTAATTTATTTTTTTTAAGAAAGCATTTAATTAACAACATAGAGGGACGAATATGATCTTTAAATAATGAAGAGAAAAGCTCAATCATTTGTTATAACTATATTTCAAAGTTACTTCAGAGTAAGATTTTAAGCAGCTAATGTCATGTCAGTGTGTTCCTTTACGCTTTTGAACAGTTCTTCAGTCAGGGAGGTGAAATTATAGTGCTTTTAAGAAAATTAATTATTTTTAGTGTTTTGTTTTTTTTTTTTTTTTTTTTACTGCACATCTTTTCGCCAATGAAATGGTGTGTCACTGACCCCCTTTTATAATATTGTTGGCTCAAGTGCAATAATTGCTTTTTCTTGCAGGCTGAGTGAGGCATCGACCTGTGAAGTATGAGTTAAAGTTCAAATTACGCAGCCTTTGTTCTTTGCTTCAGACTGCCTGCTCTGAATACATAACACAACCAGTAGAACATCAAATAAGATGTCTTAAAAACGTATTTTTCAGTTCTGAGGGTAGATCGGTATCTGGGCAGGAGACAAGTGCAGTGTATTTTTTTTTAAATAAAGACAAGAACCTTACAATGAGTATTAGTACTGTATCCTATTTTATTGCCTGTTCTTTCCCTTCTCTGTTTCTTAACAGATTAGCCTCAGTGCTCTGTATACAATGTGCAGTTAGAGGTTTTTGTCATAAAGTAATATTGCAGCAAAACTCCCCTTAAAGCATTGGTTGATTTATCTGTATAGACTATGTGGAAGTTCTTTATGGTCAATAGGTTAAGGTAGTACATAATAACAAGTAACATTGTCACGAGTATAAGAACTGAGTATCCCATGGAAAGGTCAGCATTGTGTCTACTCTAGCATTGTGGTTTCTTCCATCTACGTGAGTTATATGCCTGTCATCAGAGTCAAACTGCAGAGCTTAAACAAATGTATAGCTGAGACTGGATATTAGAAAAGGGCTTGGAAGAAGGAAAATACTGTTTGTATTCTGGCAATTCATTGCAGCTCCCATAACAGTTTAATAATGTAGGCAGCCTTTCATGTCTTTCCCTCTCCCATTTCCAGCAGGATCAGCCAAGCTGTTTATTGGAATATTGGAAGAGTGGAGCTCTATTTAAAGCACTATAAAATAATCAGATTAAATATCCAATAGCATCTTGATTTCCCTAAACAGTAGGACATTGCCATCTATGGCATATTGATACAACCCACATGTAATCAGATTTGTAGAGTAACATCCTTTTCCTCAGACGCTGCAACTGGCCACTCCGAAGGCAAAGCTGCTGCAATCATTTATGCCCTTGTTAATATGCAAATCCAGTCCCTATGGAGTTGTTATTCTGGGCTGTTCTTGGCTTCAAGCTTTCCCTGTGCTACTGAGTGAAGATACTGTTTCTATACGGTCCAAAGCTGTCTATCAGTGAATTCCTCAGTGTCTACGTAGAAATCTCCACTTCTGTTGAGAATCCTGGGAAATAGAAGGCAAGGCTAAAACCCTTTTATGAAAATTAAGTGACCAAGCAATGCAATACAGCCCTGTCTCTCTGTGAGATTGCCAAATGTGCCAGCTTTGGTCAACATTATTCTTTGCTTGGAGGTTCTTCAATTAGATCAGATTTTCTAAAACACTTTAGTCTTGGGTATATATAAGAAAGAAAGGAGAGAAAACATTTTTAGGTGGTGCTGGTGTGTTGTTATAGTAACTCCAAAAGTCTAGGAATCTGAGGCAAGACACTTTAAACAGTTGGCCCCTTGCAATTTCCCAATAGCCAAGTGTTCCCATTGTGTTATTTCTACACCACTATCTCCCTTGTTGGTGATTTAGTGATTTAGCAAATTTAACATACAGACTGAAGGTAAATTATAAATGGCTGTACTGGTCAGGCCAAAGATCCACCTCGCCCAGTGCTTTTTATCCAGCAACATCCAAAAGGAAGAGGCTTGGGAAGAAAGTAAACACTGATGAAGCCCTTTCCTTGTTTCCCAATCCTTTGTGTCTCAGACCCTTCCTCATCCAGGGATGGTTTCTATGTATTAAATCATCTTCATTGGATTCTGTGCTGGGAACTTGGTCATTACTCTCTGAGCCTGTTAACTTTTAATATCCAATATTAAATGACTAGGAGTTAAATCAGAGGATAGGTTAGAACTGGGGATACTGGATGAAGTAATGCAGTTCTGTTCTTGTTTCAGCCATTATCTCACTATGAGACTTTGGGAAATCATGTAATCTCTCTAAAGATTTAAAATTCTTCCTTGTAAAATGTGAATAGTACTTACAAATCTTGAAAGCATTTTCTCACTCCATACAATGAGCAAATAAAATATTATCTTCTATCATTCTCATCAGTGTCCTCTACATCAAAGCAGCTCTGTGAGAAAAGCAAGGAGAAAATTTATTCCGTTTAGACAAATTGCTGAGAAAGGATGCAATAAAAACTCTTGTGAGATGGCATGCTTTTGCCTGAACTCCTGATTTTAAGTACCTAAATAACATTTCTACCCACACATTTGCATCAGGTGTAACATAAGGGAATTTTGTAATTTCTGTACCCCTGTCATAAGAATCTAAAACTGTGAAATTGGTTATTCTCAGTATGTCTGCAAAATTTGCTCCATCTTGGAGCATAGATTTTGAGCTATGAACAAAAGGTATTTAAAGGTTTTATGCTAATGACAAAATTTCCTAGAATAATGCAAAAACCCCAGGAGCCTGGAGGCTGAAATTAACCCTGTGCTACAAAGTGCTGAAGCTGTAAATCCTCCACAGCAATCCTGCTGGTAAGTGAGGCATCTAGGGGCAGCATTCTGAACACAACCAGCAAAGCCTGGTGCGGAAGGCAGGGAGGAGAGGTTGACACTGACAGCGCTGCTCAGCGTGATCCAAAGGTGACAAGCTAAAGGCTACGGCGTTTTATGTGTATGCTTTCCCAGGCATGTGAAGAGCTGTCTCTGGAAGTTGTCTCGAGCTAATGGGGCTGAACAGCCTCGTTCTTGGTTCACGCTTCTGCCTTTTTCAGGCTCTGAAAATCCAGAATTCTTTTCTTTATTTATCCTGTATAGCTTTATTAGTCTTATAATATATATAGCATACAGTGGTAGTTACCACTTTCTCTTGGAGGTATCGCTGTTGGGGGACAATGTATGATTCCTGCTGTGCCTCCCTTCTCCTTGAGTACAGGCAATGGATGTAAGAATATCACTTTTCCACCATGATTCTATGAAAGCATTGAAATGGATTGTATGGGGATGTTGTGTGGCCTCCATCCCTGGAGTTTTTCAAGTTCCAACTGGGTAAAGTGCTGAGCAGCCTTTTCCACATGGACAAGAGAAACAAGCAGGTCATATCTTTCACATCTCAGATAGTTCTCTTCTACTGTATTTAAAACAGTGTCAACAGATTTTTCTCTGGCAATGCTTTTAGTAAAAGAGTGACCTTGCTCTCACTTATTGAAAAGAAGGTCTAAGGTGACAAGAGTTAGGAGGGATTTCTAGGATGCAATCCCAGGGGTCTCTATCATCAGTAAGTAAAATGTCTTTAGAGTCAGGATTTCAGAAATAGTATTCTCCTGTGTATTCTCCTCTCCAGTAAGGCTACATGCCTTGTTCAGGGTACTGACATTAGGAAAATTTCTGCTCAGCATGTTTTGTTTTCCATTTCTGAAGGCTTACAGAATTTTTTTGCAGTGTAGTTGGAACAGTCCTTCATTTCTGCTACTGAGCTGGATTATACTCTCTGAGCAGCCAAATTACTGTTAACAGATTGTTTGAATGTTTCTAATCTGTTTTTATTCAAAACTGAAACAGATGAGCATAGCATACCTTAAGTGTCAATTTAAAATAACCTGGCTGTCTTCAATGCAGTCTCTTGTGGTAGTTTAACTGCTGGTGGGGACTAACATCTTAATTTGCTGGGGCTGTCTTCAAAACAGATGTTCAGCTGTTCTGTGATGGCAGGGATGGGATTCAGACTTTCACCTTAGAGGCCAAATATTGACAGCACTGCCCGTCCTCACAGCTGCCATGACTGAGTTCCCTTTCCTTTATTTCTCAGTTCCTGGCTACCTTCTTCCTCATGTTCCTCTGTGAAAACGTGGCTACTTCTCTCTCTGTTTGTTACCAGGTGTTTCTGCAGGAATTCGTAACCAGGACTACCCCACCCATCATTGCAGTTTGTCTTGATTTCTCTACTGGCATTAAGGCTGTCTTCCTGTCTTAAGTTGTGAGAAATAGTGACATCAAACTGAGATTCAGACTTGAAGTTCAATGTATTTTCAGAAACACAAGGGTTTGGAAACAATACCTGAACATATCTGCATAGATGGATGAGAATTAGTTTACGTGCCTGCAGCTCGCTGCTTTGGTGCCAGTGAAGACTTAGCCCCCTTTGTTCTAATGAGCATTGAAAACCCCATGACATTATTTCCATGTATTCTTTGTTAAACATATTACAAAGGACGATAAAAAATAGCAAATACGGTGTATAGGTGTAGAACAGTGGATGTTCTGCATTCCTAAGAGACAGCAGGGGATGTCTTTCAGATTGCACCTTCTTCCACGAGGTGTTCTTTGTGTAGGGCATATATTTATGAAACATCCATCAGTGTGTATTTTCCAGGGAAAATGTATCCCATCAGGCAACATGCTAATGCACAAGTTGCTAATTGTGAATTGTAACAGAGAAACAAGTCAGGCTTAAAAGCCTTTGAGATGGTTTTGCATGGTTTAGTGCAACACACTGCAAATGTTATTTCAAAATCATAATTGATTTTCCCTGACACAAGAACATTAACTGATGTGGAATATGTCTTCTAACACAATGTCTTTTTCTGAAGGCAGAACTAGCTAATTCAAAAAACTCATCATTCTTGCAATGTTTTTCACAGAGGGCTGTTTCAGGAAAATATTACTGACTGAAAGAAGGAGAAATCAGAACACTTTGTCTTCCAGAGGAAAAATATCCTGAAATCTTATTAAATGTAGGATTAATGTATTTGAATAAGTAAGCCAAACTGTGATTATGATACTTGCCATTTCTGAAAAAAAAACTATGAGCAAAAAATATCTGAAATCAGATATTACAGGAATGTTTGAGGAGCTAAAATCAGTATTTGTCATGTTTTTGGGGCTTTTGGATGGTTTTTCTTTTTTTTTTACCATGTGAAAGTTGAATTTTTAAAACATATACAGAAATAGTTTCTGCTTTGCCTGTTTAAATAAGTGTCTGTATTTGTAAATACTGAGTTCTGCAGCTCTTGCAAGTGAAGTAACATGGCTTCTTGGAGGCTTTCTGTTTTGTGTTTTCAAGGAATTTCTTTCAATTTCATTATTTTCTGAATCCCATTTTATGTCTGGAAGTCCTTCTAGGCTGTGAAAAACATCATGTTTGTAGAAGATATTAAAGGCAAGTGAACTTTCTTAAGATACAGAGTTCCAAACGTGGGAAAAAAAAGCCAAAAACTCAGAAAACCTCCTGCTGCTTTTGAACTTTAAGTAGCGCTCATGTTCTAATGACTTTGACAATACTAAGAAGATAGTTGATAATTAAAAACTCCTGAATGCATAAAGGAAATACAGGGATATAAGAACCTCAAAACCTTTTAGTTCAAAAGCACTATTATGTAATATTGAAACTTTTAGTTACTTCAAGAAGCACCCTTACAGCGCCGGCTATTAACGATTCTGAATCTTAGCTGATATTTATTTCATGTAGATCAACTGGGCAATTTATCCTCTCAATTCTTCTTGTATTGTTTGAATAGGTCACAATGTTCTACTTTTGAAACAGATAAACGCTACGGGGTTTTTTCCTCTCCTTGATATCCTACAGAGAATGACTTGCAATTCAGTCATGTCAAACATCATTTGTACACATTTATCTACTTCTTGTCACGTTTTCATCTGGAGGAACCCAGCCAAGGAGGAAAGTTTTCTTGTAGTAGTAACTATACTTACAATGAAGAAAGTCTGTTTCCCAGGGCATTTTCACATGCAGTAATTGCCTCTGAATGTCTGTCCTCCTCCTTTGTGCTCTTTCCTTTCACAGATGCATATTAACAAAGAGAAGTTGACTGCAAATTAATTGCTGTGCCTTTTCTCACTGTTTTATCCCCATCCTATTAATATGCCATGTAAAGTGTCCAATAAAGCCCATGTCAGTTTTCCGTATCTCCAGTGGACTAGGTCCCAAACTCTTTAATCAAAACACCTTCACTTCATTATGATCACAAATATATATTTCTAGCATCAATTTATGAGTTACTGATTAAAAAAAATAAAATCTGTTTCACAGCTTTTCCACCCCCAAGTTGTGCTATACAGCTGTATTCTTTTGCAGAAAAATGTAAAACAAGGCAATGTTTTTCTTCGAAAAGACATTGTCATTTTCCTAGCATCTTCATGCTAACAAAGTTTTTAAATGTTTTTTTAATGTTTGTAAGTTTGCTCTGTGATAAATTTAGCTATTATATCAATCTGTGTAACAACACTTTAAAAACTGAAAGCTAAAATGCAACTTTGTAGGCAGAAACTTTGGATTTTTGTATGTGTCAGCACAGCAGGCTGCCTGTATTCCAAGGAAATCTAGTTAGAACAGTGTCTTGTCAACAGGTCAAGTACATAGCTGAAATAAGTGTTCCTTGCTTGAAAACATCTGATCTGGATTAATTATCCATTAAAACATCAAATCAAATACAAAAGCTCTTGTTATTCTGCCAGAGTGTGTGCACAATGTAACGTGACATGCCCAGGGACAGCATAACTTCAAGCCGAAATATATAAACTAAAGAAGGGGTGATGTGCTTTATTTCTTGTGTTTGCATTTCATAGGGAAAAAACTCCTGAATACCACATTACCTCTAACAGAAATATTCCAAGCTTTGAGCATGACACTGAAACCTGATGCTTCTGCTGTTGGGTGATAATTTCTTTATAAAGAACTGTGTGAGAAGAATATATTTTATGCATACTGTCATCCTGTGGAACCGTAATGTAGACAATGAATTAAAATTAAGTTTTAAACAGTCATGCAAGCGTTACTTTAAGAGAGTTTTCTTTCTAATGTGGCTGACATATCTATCAGTCTGCATTGTTTAAAAAGAAAAAAAAAATCCAAAACAACAACAATCCCCACCCCCACCCCAGCACTGCATTTCTAATGACTGAGAGTGGATGTACTGCTAGTCAGCCACCCAGTAAATGAGAAGAAGCCTTTTGGTTATTCCATCAGACAGTAGCTTAACAGATACTTCAGTAGTGGGAGGTAAAGGTTACATGGACAGTCGTGTTTCAATTTACATTTTTAATAAAGGGCTTATAAAGGCTGCAGAATTACTTTTTTTGTTTTTATTTGTTTGTTTTTTTTCTTTTCTCAGAGGACTTGTCTTATTGTCTGAGTTGTGTATAGTGAGGAACAAAGGTAAAATAGTTGCCTCTTTCAGGAAGCATCCAGGTCTTCAGTCTTGCACATGTGCCTTGTTTTTTAGGTACAATTTAATGTTAATAACGTTACTTTAAAATGTAATTATTGGCGATAAAATTAATTCACTGCAAGTTGTTCTTAATGGCCTTGGGTGCATGTTAAAATTGTTCCCAAAAGGGACAGCTCTGAGGACCATCCCCCGTCCATATGTTCAGAGTTACACAGCTGGATGGGGCATTTATACCTTCTGCCCAACATGTTGCTGCCTTTCAAAGGAGAGGGATAGCAGTCACTCTCACTGGAAGTAAATCAGAGCTCATGACATTATTAATTTATCCTTAGAAGAGGTTCTTTTATTGTCAGTTGTAATGTTTTTACACTATGATAGAAAATTAACTTCTGGATAAGTGAGGATGGGTGTTTTAAGCCTTGCCTGGCCTTGTGCTAGCTGTGATGATAGTGATATCAGTGGGAGTTTTATTATTGAATTCTAAACCAAGACAAATGTTAAGAGCTTTGAAATTCACATTAAAGAGTAGTTATGCACATGACAACTACAATCTTGTATAAAATATTGCTTAAACAGTCTTAAGGAAGCAAACTGATCAAAAGGAGATTCTTAGACTGTACTTTAACATGGCTCCCTTTTATTATGGGCGAAAAAAATCACAAACAAAACACTGCTTTTAACTAGAGCTGTCACAGATTCTCAGCAAATTGTTCTAAGTGTAGATTAAATTTCCATTTTTAAAAGACATAGTGCAGATGTTAAAATGGAGTTTGTTCAATAGGGAGATTTCATAGTTTATTCCTAGAAGCTGTGACTTGTTAGTCTTCCTAACAAATCTGAAGATGCTCTTTGTCAAGAAAAAAACACAAACCCAAACCCACAAAAACCCCCCCAAAAACCCCAAAACCAAAAAACCCAACCCAACCCAAAACCAAACAAAAGGAAAATACAGATATTTCAAACTATAAAGGACTATTTTTGGAAGCTGGAACAACAGCAACTTTTTCAAGCAATATGAGAGATGGACACCTAAATGAGTCATGCCTGAGAGGGCTGATAAGGTTATTTTGGATCACACATCTGTGCAAGTAGAGAGCTCTTCCACTGTTGTGAGCATTTAAAAGCTTTTCTCCAAACTTTTTTGCTTCCTATGGATCTCAGGTTCCTTTTAATCCCAGGCACAAGCGCAGTGTGTGCGTGGGGGACTGCCTTGGCAGCGGCACAGCGCCCACCCTGATGCTCTCTCACCCTCCTCCTCAGCAGAACTGGGAAAAAAAAAGATGGTGAAAAAGCTTCTGGGTCAAAACAAGGCCAGGGAGAGAATTTACCCATTTCTGTCACGGGCAAAACAGGCTCGACTCAGGGAAATGAAGCTGCTTCCAACGAGAATAGATTGGTGCGGTGAGAAAGAAGGACAGATTAAAGCAATAACTTCCCTCTGAGCGGCGCAGGGCGATGGATGGGGAGTGGCAAACACGGTGGTTTGTCTGTGCAGCTCCTCCTTCACTCTCTCCCTTGCCTGGTGCACAGGGGAACCCCTGCCGAGCCTTGCCTTGTCTCTTGCTCTGCCTGCCACACCACAGGGCCGTTTCTCACTTTTCCCTCACCTCTCGGTGCCCCTTTTTAATTATATGTCTTAGTTTAGAGTAAGCTAAAACAATTTAGAATTCCTTTCTCAAAATTGACCACTCCTCTTGTAAATTTAAAACAAAATTTTAATTTGGAAAATGTGTAGAAGGAAAGATAACAGTTCTTAACTACTAAATAGATTTATATATATATATAT
>VWZG01006949.1:1355243-1379138 GCA_013396735.1 Grallaria varia
GGGGGAGGGTGGAAATCACTGTTCACTTTCTATGAAAATGCACTTACTTTTTTCGTATTTCAACAATCAGTTCCATGTTTCCATTAAACAGACAAACACAGGAAAAAAAGATTTGGTCAGTCTTTCCTAAGTCACTTACTGGATAAAAAAGTCCTAAGTTTCTTCTTAGTCTCACAGAAAATTTTGAAAACAGGGTGTTCTGTGGAGCAGCAGGTGCCCATGAATTGCCTCCACATGGACACAATCAATACCTGTTCGAGATGCCTTGCAGATAGCTGCAGCAGTGTCAATCATCCGAAAGTAGGTATCTTTTTATAGAATGCTTCTCAGGCTGTCTTCTTGAACTTTCCTTGGGAGTTTTGCATAAAATAAATTAGTTCTTCCATCAGCCAGTAAATTAGAAGATTGAAGCGAGTAGCTGTTCAAATCAACGTGTTGTTATCATTAGGTACCTCAGATCCATATTAAAATATGGATATATTAGCTGCTTTTCCTCATCGTTCCCTTACACCTCATCATAAAGCTGTCGTAGGGGCATGATTTGCAGCTGAGCTGTAACAAGGGCATCAGTCTCTTCAGGCTGCTGTGAAGGCACAGCCTCAGATAGTTACTCTGGCAATGATGTGATTGAAGTAGAAGATAGAAAAAGCTTAATGAAATAATGTTCTGGTCAGACAAAGCAGCTCAGGAAAAAAAGAGCGTTTCCTTTTGTTCTGGACGTTGTTTAATCTTCTGCCACTTCGCTTACATATAGCTTTGTACAGTTGGCTTTGATCAGCTTCAAATGTGAATGAAAATCTGTCTGTTGGTTTCATGTCTCTCTCAAAGAGCCTTCCTGGTGCGCTTGAACTGAGGCGTTCCCAACTTAATTTGAATCTGTTTTCCCTATATTTGAAACTACCTATTCGTAATTTTTTTCCTTTGTTGCATTTACATCCGCGACATGAAGTATCCCTTCTTTAGAGGTGTTGCTAAAAGGGAGTCTGAGAAGTGTTTAAGGAAAGAGCTTTTAACTTTGATTTGTGCTTAAAGAGATTTAACTTTTATGTTTTTGTGGCAGATAATGCGTCCTGGTTTTAGTTAAAAAGCCACTGTCGATGGTTGATTGCTGTTTTTTAACAAGTTGATCGTATATATTTTTGTATATATATATATATATAAAATTTATTGTCTTTTGTAAATACAGTAGTATTAAAGCATCCAGTGTGTTGTATTCTTGAGCCCAAATAGGGAAAATTGTATGTATGGAAAAAGACTCAAGGCTCCCATTTTCCAGTTGTTCTTAGATAACCTGCTTTCATGCTTCCCTGTCGCACACAGACCTGAAATCCCCGGGACCAAATAACCTTTTCCTGCTATTAAATATTCAGAAAATTTCATGGAACACTTAGGTGCTAACAGGAATGTCAGAAGCACAAGTACAGCTAAAATAGCCTCTTTTAAAGTATTGCATTGAAAGTGCTTTAGGAGTTGTCACACAAATGCTCCTGCAAGCCTGTCTGGGCAGAGGTGTACAGAGTAATAGATGCTGTTATGCCAGGCAAGGCAAGAAAAATTATTTCATCCAGGCAAGATTTGTTTTGCTTGGAGGGAGCAGTTCAGGACAAATAGTGATCTGGGGACATTATCAAGTTCCAAAGTTGGGAGTTTGATTTAATATGTTGTTTTTCCTGCTCAAAACACACAGGGAATACGTGCTGTTAGAATGCCTCAGTTGCAAAAAAGAAACACTAAAAACTTGAACATTAGAGCTTTAGCAGAAGAAGTTTGAGCTCATCTGCAATGGCAGTTCATGGGGAGTAGAATAAAGGTGGCTTCCAGGTAGGCAGAAATGAGTTGGAGTCCAGATTTTAGGTTCTGCATGTGCTCAAACAGAAAGTCTATCCATTAAGAAATCATTGACAGTAAAGCTGTTTCATAGGTAAGGTATTGGTGGATTATTTATAAAAGAGAGCCTGTTTTTATGTCAGTAAGAGACTTTTCTTGCAGTCCCATTAGCCCCTCAATATTGTAGACTGACTCCACTGACTGCAATAAGGGCCGAGCTGCCGAGGACTTGAGAGCGTGAAGGGTCTACAAGGGATCAGAGAAGTGTGATTGTATTGCCCCGAAGTGTAGGTACAATTAGTCTCCTTTGTTGAATAATTATTTTTAAACACAAAGGCCTTCTAGACTTACATTGAGCCTTATCTGATATGCAAGTTTCATGATTGAGTAACTTTGTGCTAGAAGAGTCACAGCTCTCTTTAGCAGTAGTAGTACAAGTGGTGCTACAATTACAAGAGGAAAGAAAAGGATGATGGAGTAGATAATTCTTAATATATAAATATGGTGAAACAGCTGTTTAGACAAACTGCTTAATAAACAGGGTACAGCAGAAAAAAGGAAATTGTGTTCTTTTGTCACTATTTAGAGTTGGATGAGACACACAGATATTTCAAACTATTCTCATCAAGGTTGATACAAATTTATGTTGGAACTGAACTGCTGATATAAAAAGCACTGAAATCAGTGTACTTCTGAAAGAAATTAAGGCCACTGACAATGATTTTTTAAAAAAACCCACTCTGCCTTGAAAAATTAATAATTTTTAGCAAAGCCTGTTTTTTCAAATGTTTATGAAAGAAGATTGAGTAAAAATATTCCTCTTTTTTGTGCTTCCTGAATAGTTGGTACAACTGTGTGTGAATGAACACTACTTCAAACCACTTCAGCTATGTAAAGTCCCAGAAGGCATCAGTATCTTTAAATGATGTAAAGCTCTGTGTCACTCTGAAAGCTATCAGTAAGGATATATGATGCTGTATGTGAGGGTGTACACTGGTGAAATTACTTTTTTATCTCTCTGCCTGTAGCTCAGGGTTTATTCACAGACTTTTGGCCATGGTTTGTGGTTTTGCCTCTTAAGTAGCTATAGAATGACTGACTAAAAACTGCTGAAGTCACTGAAAAGACTCTTGTTTAAATCTGTGCTCAAGAGGGCCGGGTCTTGTAAAATTTTTAATTGAAACTGATGTCATCGAGCTTAGAGATGGTAAATAGTTTATAGAAAAATTTTCAAAACTACTTGATTTTTAGAATTGTAATCCAGCCACTGACTCCTACTTTTTCGTTGTTGTTGTTGTTGTTGTTGTTGTTGTTGTTGTTTCCCTTTTTCCTCGAGGGCTCTTCCTTCAGAAGCGTGCTCCAGCAAATGATTTTTAACATGTAAGAGGGAAAAGGCACTTTCTATCTGCAAGGTAATAATTTAAAAGTCCCCCAAACCAAGCAACCAAAAAACCAAACAAACCAAAAAATTGACAAAAAAAATAAAATACCAGTTGCAATCAGAATCCAAAAGGCAAAAATACCAGATAGTAATCACACTCATCCAGAATTTGGAAGGATTTTAAGGAGAGAGTATGATTGTCCCAAGAACTACTTATGGTTAGTAGAAAATGAGGAAATATTTCTCTATTCTCTAGGTTTGCTTGTATTTTACTTTTAATAGAACATCGTGTGCAACCTCTCAACTTTTTATAACTCAGTTCCATTATTCTAGGAGCAACTCAGGAAAGAAGAAACAAGTGTGCCTCTCCCACAGCTGTATGAACGTACTTAACACCTGCAACACTCCCGGCTCTAGAACTCAGATGTGTGTGTAAATTAGCTAAAAATTACACTCAGCACATGAGGCCCAAGTGCTCCAAATGAGTACTTTGCATGTAGGATGCATTTGGGATGTCAGTGAGGAATGCTGGTTGCAGTTCTTCACATTTGGATGGTTGGAGAAGTGTGCTTTGTCTTCCATAAACAGCTGAGTGGGATTATATGCTTTGTTGCCATTTATCATATAAATGCTAAAGTTTTCATGTAACCATCTTAGAATAAGCTTCCCATAGGAGGAAAGTGCAGTAATGTTTTCTGGAAAAGCAGATTTTACAAAGTTTTTGCAGCTTTTGATAGCTCTGACTGAGAATCTGCTTTTATTTAACCTATATGAACCAGGACATAACACTTCTTTAAAGATACTTGGTTAAATTGATTTTGCCTCTCAAGTACAAAATGGAATAGGAATGTGCTGTTTGTTTACCATGGTAATACTTGGAATAGAGAACTTCGTTTAACTTGTGCTATTTCACAGTTGGTTGAAAGAATACATGAAGACAGACTCAAATCAGGAGCTGGAGAGCTTTGCCCCTTCCTGGGCAGCAGAGTTCTAGGTGACTGCATGGGCCAACAAAACAAAACACTCTTGCCAAGCTTAACTGTTTTCAAATTGTTATACATTATTGGGATTGTTCAGCTCATGATGGCTGTGCCTACTTGCGCCAACAATGGTTTTGCACAAAAGCCAGCGCTGATCGAGACAATAATTGAGTAGGGATTCATACTGGTCTGCTATTAGGAATTTTAAACTGTAATAAATATATATATTAGTCTATCAGCCTATAAAATGCTGCAAACCAAGGAAAGGAGAAGATTGAAATGACAAGTTAGAAGGTGTATCCTGCAAGGGATAGACAGCCATTATAAATCAGCTAATACTGTGGAAGCATAGTAAAAGTTATATGAACTCTGCTCCATTAGAATTAATGGGAATTCTGTGATTAAATTCAGTGAGGAACACAGGTAGGCACTCCTGAAAGACCCATCCCTTTAGGCCGGTTCCTCTTCTATTTGGTATTTTTTAATTCTGTAGATGTGATTTTGAACTGCCTCAGTATCTGAGTCTTTTGTTTTAATCTTGTACACAACTGGACTGAGGCTTTCAAAGCAGCTCATTGATTAAAATTGATTAAAAAATTCCCTGCATGTTTTGAAAATTCTAGCCTTTGGGTGTTAACGTGCAGTCTTTAATCAGTCCTTAATCAAGTGGAATTCTCACAGGGACTTTCGCTTGAATAAAACTACAGAGTTTGATCTTTTGGAAAGAAGGTTTTGTAGGAAATGATTATTGCAAGGGGAATTTGTGTAAGAAAGGTTCTAAAGTACATGAGAACAAGCACCTCCTCCCAGTTATAAACAGCCAATCTCTTATTGGTTGTGGCGGCAGAGTTTTGGTGAGCAAGAATATATTAACAGGTAATCTGAAATACGAGTACAATGGAACAAGTTGTTTCAGTTGACACTGTGCTTCTGCGATATTTCTATTTGACACCTTTTATTTAACAAAAAATCTTCCTTACATGTGTCATTATAATTTGAATTTTCAGTGACTGCTTCTTTTAGAATAGTGACATTGTTTATAGGGTGACAACCATGATTAGTACTCTTTTTGCTTCTGAAGAGGCATTCTTGGAGAGATGGTTACCATGATCTCCTGTCTAAACACCATCACTTATCTGTCTTTATCTATCTATCTATCTATCTATCTATCTATCTATCTATCTATCTATCTATCTATCTATCTATCTATCTTTCTGCAAAGAAATTTGTGACAATCTAAAATGCAACTTTATTGTTAAGAAAATCCAGTTTGCAATCTTGAAAGAAAGTAACATTTTGGCATTTTCTTTTTGGCAGTTCAAATGATCCCTTATTTATTTCTAAGTGAGGCATAGCATAAATAATGTAAATTCAGATTTACATTATTTAAAACAATGAGAAAATTACATATATTAAGAAAAAAATCCAGACGGTCTGCTGCAATTCAAATTCTGCTAGACAAGAATTTTCAAATGTGTTCTTTTTTTTTCAGAGCAGTTGTGATGACAAGGGGCAATATCCAGGTCTTGAATTTTGGAGAAGGTGTATAGAGACAGTGTCCTCACATAGTACAGTACTGTACTGAAAATAGGTCTAAAGCATTTGTCATTTAGAGCACAGGAAAATTGCAATCCTGTAAATTCCCATACCAAAAATTCCAGAGATATGTTGCTTTTCTTACAGCTCCTGTGCACCAGGTTTTCTGCATTGACACTTCCAGAGGAGAGATCTAATTTTACAAATGCTTTGAACTATAGTTAACTACACTTTTGTTTAGAAATGATGCTGATGCTCAGTTAAAGGTAGTTTTCTGCCCTTTTGTATTCCATTAGGACATTAAATGAGGAGAATCTCATAAAAGGATGAAAAAAACCTCAGAAATAACAAGAAAACAGGAAATGTTTGATTAAACAATTAAGTTGGTGCTTCTGTGACTTTACAAGACTGTCCTTCCCAACACCAGCATATCTCCTGTTTCTGTAAGAGTTCCTTGTATTTGGTAGTGATTTGGGGAACTATCCAAACAATTGTATGGTGAGAAATGGAAGAACCAGGTGGTATTTGTTGTAAGATAGTTTTTAATTTTTCCTGCTGAAAACAGTGGGTATCAGAGTTAAAATTTCTAGGATTCTCCTGACCTGCAGGATGAACCTGTCATACTGCTTGTTGTGCCTTTTTGTGGTAAATCAATGATATCCTGCCACAAGATCAGGGCTAGGTTTAGCAAAATTCATCTCCATCTTTATCAAGCACTAAGCTGAGTCCTGATCAAGAACTGTTGAGGAAGCTCATGCATTATTTATGTCTGTCTGTATAGAGAATGATTTTCAAAATACATTTGTGTATGGGAGTCAAAATGATTAATGGAATAGAGCAATCACTTTATAAGGAAGAGACAAGGCTGGGAAAAAAAGGCAGCTAGGAGATAATAAGGCTGAAAGTTGATGTTATCAGTGTGCACAAAATCATGAAGGTCATGCGCAAAATGAATACAGAACCGTTGTTTCCCAATCCTGCAATGTTTGAGCGACAGGGTGTTGATGGAACTATTAGGAGTTTGGTTTAAAGTTTGGAAGAAAGCACTTCTTGGACTTGTGAAATTTATTGCCAAAGGAGGACGTGGAGGTAGATTCAAATTCATGGGCAACAAGTCCATGCTGATGTACTAAGTGAATAGGCAGGGGTTTGCTTTCCAATTTATTTCATCTAACAAGAAGCCAGTGAAACATCCCAACAGGGATATTCTTATGTTCCTGTGCTTTTAATCTTCAGTATATTAAAAACTGTACCTGCATATAAACCCTAGGGTTTGGAAAGAGGTTTTAATTTTGGCTGGATTAATGCTTTGTCATTTGATAAGTAAAATAATAAGGAAGTCGTTCAAGAGGGGTGGTCTCAATTTGGTGTGTGCAGAAGAAATCCACCACTCAATAATTCTTCAGCATCTTATATATGGATCAATGAATCAATGAAGGAATGCTAAAAAATTCTTAGGCAAATTGGGTGAATCTAAACATGACAAAGTTTTGGCATAGTAATCCTATACACAAGCTTGCTGCTTTACTCTTGCTGGCCACAGTACCCCAAAATAGGACACTTGGGGTACGTGGTACATTTCAGCTGAGCTGGATGGGGTATTTTGGTAGCTGGTAATATAAAGTATTATTGTGGAACAGACATTTTCTGGTAATCAAGCAATAGCTGGTGCCTATTTGTCAAGCAGCAGAACAATCCTGCAGGAGGCACCTCGGAGTGAAAGTGAGTTTGTAGCAAACACCTGCCTCTGTGGGACCATAGGGTTGTGTAATCAGTAACTGGAGAATTTTGTTGTTCTCATCTGACACGTACTGCGTAACATAAAGTATTAGTATCTGCCTAACGTCTTATAATGGTCATTTGTCCCTGGATGCATCAAAATGGTGGCAGTTCTGAATCAAGTGTTCCGGAGGGGGTTCTCAAGCTATCAAAAATTCATTTTTTCAAAAATCCCATATTTTAATACTAAGAGTTAATTTCTGATTTTGTTAATTTTATGTGCAATGCATCCTTAGGGTTTGACATGTCATCTCCAAGTTTCTGTGGTCTTTTCTTCTCTAACCTTAACCTCTCTATAAAAATTAGACCCTATCCAGTCTTGGAAAAATGTAAGTGAATCTGCCTTTCTTTGCTGTGCTGTAGTTTTATCTATCCCTAAAGCATACTAATTTACAAGTCTGTTTTACTAGGCCATCAAAGAGATTTTGTGCTATGGCTTTGGTTTATTATCTGATGCTCTGAATCACTGGATCAGATAGAACGGCACTGCATCAACTGGAAATGGAATTGAGGCAGAATTTCTTGGGGTTTATTATTGGTTCTGGGTGTGGGGTTTTGGTGGGTTTCTTTGGTGCGGTATTTTTCCTGATTTGAAATTTGTCTGATAAATAAAGCAGTTGTTTTTTTGTGACTTTGCCTCATGGTCATGTGTTGCAGATGGTGGGGAATTTCAAGCATCCTGTGATTCACTATAAGCCACAGATTTGGATTTTCTTATTGTATCAATTTTATAATAAAATAGGTGGGTCTCTGCCATTAAAAAGTGTATGAAGGGTCAACAATACATAATGAAAGAAAAAGCTGGTTGAACTGCAGCTGCAAATACATTTAAATAATTAAATTGTTAGTCTCTGACGAATGTGAGTTACAGAGATGATTCTTTGCTGTGAGAGTTTGGGATTTTAGTGAAATTTACTTATGGGAAAAATATGCAACCTGAAGTTTTGTTTCCACCCTTGACCATTTTCTCAAAGGGAATAGGATTCTTGGTTTTATAGTGGTGTTCAGGTGTACCTGGAATGTTTCTCATCTGTGATAGAAATATTTCTGAGTTTCAATCCCTGTTTCTGGTTGCAAGTAAAATCTGAGAGTATTGCTGGGACCAGAGAACAACTGACACCTGATATCACATATCTGAGTCCAATGAATGTTGAACCTCTTGCAGTTAAGACTTCAGGCTGCAAAAAGCAGACAGTCCAGCAGAAGTCTCCTATTTTTTTTTTCCCTGGCAAAGGTGGTCTGAGAAAAAAGTGGGGAGTTTTTTAGAAAATACTCTAACATGAACTAAATCCTGTAATAAGGTAATTGACAGGATAATAAGGGGCTAAATCCTTGGGTATATTTTCCTACAGGAAAATTTCTGGTTTCTAAGAAACAATTGTATAATAGTCAGAAAAACAAGAGAATCCAGAACTCTCTCACAAAGCAGAGAAAGGGCATAAAATACCTTCCTAGACACCTGTGAAGGCTACATAAGACATCTGTAGAAACATTCAAGAATTTAAGACCATGGGAAGAAATGTGTAAGGGAAAAAAACCCAAAACAGTGGCTGAAGACCTGTTTTGAGCCCCCTTGAACTCTTTTGTGACATGGTTTGAGGGTGTAATTTCTCTGGCTATGCTGCAATATGGCCATTAATAGCATTTTGTAGTTCTCTGTAACTAGTCTGTAGTTTTTCTCATCTGATGCATGTCGTAACTAGACTAGAGAGCTTGAATAGATAGGTCACCATAAAGGAGGAGTAGTTAATATAGAACTTTCTAACTAAAAAAGGGTGGTAGCATGGGCACTGGGCAGTATGGGACCCAAGAGTCTAGAAACCATAACTGAGCAACAAATAATACTTGTTTGGTTAAAAAAACCCTTGTTGTACATGTCGCTCATTTCTTAAAGAAAAAAAATGTAGTTGACAACTGTCAACTTGGATCCGTGTATGCTACAGCTATTTCCCATTAAGAAATGATGTTTCAAACAACCTGGTACTTCAGACTTAGAGTGCCTTGTAAAAGCAGAAATGTTTCCTGCAGCTGCGTTGTGGATGTTGAAAATTGTGTGATTCTGTGACTGCCAGTCCCATTAGAGGCTCTTTAGAGATCAATAATTGCTATGAAAAATTATGTTTTCATGCTGGTAAACAGATGCTTAACAGACAATTAAGAAATAAAAAAAGAATCCATTTTTATAAATCAGAAAAGATTTATAACAAAATTAAGTTTTGTTAAATATATCTTAATTAAATAGTTCATTTACCTCTTAAGGTAAATAGTTAATTAGTAAACTCTTACCTGTGTTCTCTAGTCAACATTCTTGTTTTGTTCTTTCTACCTTTCATGTTACTGGATTTCAGCGCTCTGCTGAACTGTGTCCTGCCAGCAAGGCTTTGTATCAGACTTGCCTTCCTGTTTTAAGGTAATTCTTATGTGGGAGGGATTTGTGATTGAAGGAGTCAGTGGACTCATTTTGTGTTATGTTCTGCTCTGCACAGAGTATCACGAGCATGAAGGAATCAGGCTCCAGTGGCCAGTGTTTCAGTCATTGATTCCAGGAGTCAGGTTGGGAGTCCAGTTCTTGCTGCAACATCACTTTTGCTTTTTATTATATTTTGATTAATGCAAACAGCTCACAGGCACTGGAATAAAGAGGATAACTGGGCCTCTGCTGCCTCATGTGACTGGTTTGCTTAGCCCTTACACTAGAGCTCAATAAACATTTAGTAATTACATGTATGTCAGAGCTGTGTTCAAGGGGATTAGGAGCACCTCTTGTGCTCTGATGGGGGAAATGTGGGTCTGAATCTCCGACAGACTTCCCCAAAGGAGGTTGTAGGAACTCCTTCCTTGAGACACTCAAAATTCATCGAATCGCAGAATAGTTAGGGTGGGAAGGGACCTCTGAAGATCATCTCGTCCAAACCCCAAAATTTAATGAGTCAAGGCCATAAGCAAGCTGACTTATCCTTGAAGTTATCCTTGATTTTCCTTGAAGTTAACCCTGCTCGGGGGAGGACGTACTGTTAAGCAAAAGCATAAATTATGCTACGATTTTATAATTTCATAATAATTTCAAAAATCTTATAAACATCTATGAGGTTTCTGTTTGCTGCTTTTTGGAAATCCCCTCTATAGGAATTAAAATCCTCCCAGCTTTCCTGTTTTCAGACTACTAATCCAAGTCTGGATGCTATTTTTCTATTCCTAGGACCAAGTATCAAAGTACTTTCGTGTATCCTAAAGGCTTGAACACGTGACTTTTAGACCAGAAAACAATACTTATGTCCTTTCTTGCTCTTTCAGGGGAATGACTTGTATGAGTAAAGGCAAACCCCATAGCACATGAACCTATTTTCAAAATTAAACAGATTTATGGGGAAAAAAGGAGTTCGGACACCCAGAAAAAATAAAACCCTGAGGCAAAGCAACCCATTACAAAATCCGTCAGTAAAAGTATTCATTTGAAGTTAATTTCTATGGAAATACTGGTTAAAGTTGCATGTAGTTTCATAGAAGTAGGATATGATATTATGTTAGTTGTTAAACAAGTCATTAATATTCAGTGCCAAAGTCATTATTTTTCAGAAAGTAATGTAATTACATGCTGTCCAGAGAGAAGAAGTGAGTATGTAGTGCACATGCTGAGAAATGCGCATGTTTATCAAGATATTGGGTGTTCCTCAGCACTGAAAATCCGTCATCCTGAGAATGTTCTATTCTAGTGCATTTTAATGAGCACCGCTGAAGCTGTGAGTGGTCTGTCAGCACTTTTATTAGGCATCTTATTATTAGGGAGTTTATAGCTTGGCTGTAAAACCTTGCTGTAGGCTAAAAGTAGTTAAATAATACTTCCAGAGCAATGTTTTGTGCAAAATTTAATTCAGATAGCTTTAGGCAATTTTCCATGTTCATATTACAAGGCAATATTCAAGTTCTGATTGAAATCTTTTGAAGTAGGGCAAGGCGAAATACAAATGGCCCAGACCTGCAGCTTTACTCATAGCAGACAGTAAGACTGTCTAGTACTGCAGGGCGTGTGTTTCATGGAATAACGATACCCACTGGCTGGAGCAGTGGGACTCAGTGCTTCGGGGTGGATGATAAAGTCCTTATTGAAACAGAATCCTGTTTAGCCTGAGTAGGGTCTTCAGAACTGGAGGTACCCTGAGGCTGGTTGTGGACGTAGTAAATGACTAACTCTGATGGAAATAGATGATATTATTAAAATGAAACCTATTAATTTGGAATGCTGTTGAAAAGTCCTGTTGCTTTTTCTGTGTTGTACCCAGTGAATAGCTCAGCAGAGAAGGGAACTTGCAGGGCTCTGTTTTCCCTTTGTTTGTGGAACAAATGCTCTCGTTTCGTACACCAGCAATCACAGCTTGCCGTGGCTGTTCTGCCAAGGCAAAGCAGATACTTTTCAGGAGGAGGTGACAAAAAGTAGTTTTATAATTTTATTGTCACTTCAGGACCTTGGACATGGAAGTGTATTACTCTTAGGCTTAACAAAGATTGTTGTCAGGGAAGCTGCATAAGTTGAGAATGTAAGCTTAAAAGAAAAAAAAAATAAGATAAAGTGTAATAAGTTCTGTGAAAACATACTGAGGGCTTGTTTTATTTCAGTACCACATGAAGGGACAGATTGCCACATGGAGCACATGTTGCTTCAGTAATTCTCACAAAGTCTTTCATCAGCTGCCAGTCACAGGCAAGTTCCTGAGAGAGAAAAAATTTTCCCATGTTCTTGCCAGTAGTGCTGTGTCTGGAGAAACTTTTCTGAACTGATTGGCAGTGCCTTCCTCTGGGACAAGTGTGCTGTTGAAATCTCTGCTGGGTGGGTGGGTTGGCTGGTTGGTTAAAAAAGGTTTGTCAGGTGGCAGTGTCATTCTGGCCACGAATGCCAGGCTGTGTAGTCTACTGGATGTTATTTGACACAGCTGTGTATAAGGCAAATTAGAAGTTGCTATAGGTAGACAGGTTTTATGAACTTGTTAGTGGTCGTTTGGGATTTTTTTTGCGTGTTTTTGGTTTGGGTTTTTTTCCCCCTTAATGCTTGAAATTCAAGGTAGAAAATCAGAGCCAAAGGACTTCCTTCTTTGTACCTCTCTTTCCATTGCTTCACTCGTGTACCACCTAGGGCGTCTTCTACCTAGCAATTTTAATTTGGGTAGATTCTATGGGAATCCCACTTCAGTGGAACATGAATTATATAGAAATCCAACTTACACATTTTTCTATGCAAAGCTTTTTTTAAAAGTTTTTATTTGTTAAATAATTGTTTTTAAAATTTGCAGTGGGTGTCTGTTAAAGGTGAAATGCAAGCACCTCTGTACACAGTCAGGAGTTTAATTCTGAATAAGCAGATGTGACAATTGCATCAGGCTATTAAGTATTACAGCTGTGCTAAATGTTGGGCAGTCTAAGAGTGTCCTCAGTCCTTCCAGTCCTTGACAGTGAAGAATCCTCTCTATTGTGTTTTTCAGTTTGAACCACAGGTTATTCCTGTTGTTGAATTTTCAACAGACTTACGGGAAAATGTAATACATAAAGAGTTTTGAAGGATTATTTGATAGTCTTTCTTCTCTACAATAATTAGATAGAAGATGCCCAAATTTTCAGAACCCTAAAGTAAAGCAAATTAACTCCCAAACTAAAGAAGCTGTCAATTACAATTTAAAGTCCTTGTGTGCTGCTAAAAAAAGAAAAGGCAGTTTTTACATTATATTGATATGTGGAAATAAGATTTTTTTTTTTTGTCCTGCAGAATTTAATCTTTTTTCTTTTTTTTTTTTTTTTCATTTAGGGTTATTTTTGCCATGCGTAAAGTGGGTTGCTTCTTTTTTTTTCTGTATGTTTATGGTTTCACTTAAGTATCTAACAAAACAAATATGAAGACAGCAGAGGCACTCACTCTACAGACTTCAGGTACAGACAGCTAGAGCAAAAAGGTACTTGCATCTCAGGATGTAATTCAATCTACAGAATTAACTGAGGCTTTCAGAAAGTTCAAACCCCGACTCCACACTGGGTTTCTAAACACCTGCTGAAGCTCTAAGGTGTTTTGGCTTGGGCTTTTTTTCACTGAAAGTGCTCTCTGTAGTGTTTCTAAGCAGAGAAGATTTTCCCTGAGCTGCTGAGCTAAGTGATGCTGATCTAATGTGTGTCTTTCTAAACTAGAGCCCTGGGTACATCTAATACTTCTAAGGAACTCTCACACGTGCCGTGTGTGCTGCAGCTTTGTGGAAGCCAATTCCCTCCCCAGCTACTGATTAAACAGAGTATATAAAGCCCAGCTTTCTCTCAGCAGAGAGCACTTCTTCAGACTTGAGGAAATACTGTTGTTTTCGAGTCTTTCAACGCTTTTTCTGTCTTTGAAGGAAAGCAGTGAACAGTTTTGGAAGTGCAGGGGCTGGGAGAGGGAGGCTGGCACAGAGGGTGGTCGTGTTTTCTACGCTTCCTTAGGCAATCAGGCTGAAAATGGGCGGGGAGATCTATACTAACACCAAGTTTGATTATATATTTCAAAACCCAACTTTATGTGGAAATGCTTTGATGAATTTTTAAACAGTCTCACAGAAATTCTGGAAAAACATTTGTACTGTCAGTTACTTCAAAAAAGTAGTTCTTAATGAGAACCTGGTACCTTTTTTTTTCAGTTAATTGTTTTTACTGGTTGTACTGTAAATCCAAATGCTGACTTTTCATAATGCTTGTTTCAGACGTGATTGAATATAAGAAGATTAAGGCAGATGTTTAAAGAATACATGTATTCGTAGAATATCTTTTTATAGTCACTGGAATAAAATAAATATTGCTGTTGTTTTAAATAAATTATTGAGGCATAGTCTGGATTGCTTATTTAAATCACTGCAGATCCTCACCATGTGTATCTCACCTTTATGGATGTGCAGAAACAAATTCTGTCCCTGAGAGCCATTCTCCAGGTGGGGTGATATGAGGAGGGAAGGTAAAAATGGCACTCTGTTTGATGTATACCCCAGTGGCTGCTAAGGCCTAGTCGAAGGAAGTTTGGAACACAAAGGATGAGATGGCTAAAATTAAAGAAAAAGGTGCCAAAGGGAGATTTTATGTAAGTGCTGGTGAGACTGTGAGAAAGTAGAAAGACAAGACAGTGGTCAAAGAGTTATAGTTTTCCTACTTTGAGGCGATGACAATTGTGCTGGTATCTGTGCTGCCTGTTTGGAAGGGTATAGTACATCTTCTGAACTTATAGTATTCTTTATTGCTAGCTTGTATCTTACCTTTAATACTTGTAGTTATACAGGTATACAGTTTTCTAGTAGTCTAAAATATGTTTGTGTTATCAAATTATTGTTATATAAGTTCTGTAAACAGTGATGATTAGGCTATTCCTCTTTTCCTAGTTCAGAAGTAGAAAGAACCATTAGGTTTATCCATTGTGGCTTTTTACATATCACAGTCCATTAAATTTCTTCCAGATAACCCATTTTACAGACAAAGATTGCAGTAAACAAGTAAATTAAGCCAATTAATCTGGGAGATTTTACTTTGTACAACACAATGAATTGCAGGGATGAAGATGCATTTGCTGTCAAGTATCTGCAGCAGTCAAAAAAAATGGAGTGAGATATGCCTAGGTGGTATCAATTGCTGTTTGATATATGTTTCTGTTGCATTGCAGTTTCCCCTTAATCTGGCTTATTTATTAAAGAGCGTAGCTGACAGCTGGAGCTCTTCTTATTTTTTCGTTAAGAATAAGGATGTCTTGAAACAGTAATGGATGTCTCCAAAGGCAGTAATAGTGATAATTCTTTCACTCCTTCTTCTGGTCTTATGGCTTGGAATCTGTCCTTGTCCCTTCAATTTGCCAGTCACGAATTTTTTAATTTAAGTGGTTCTGTACCATTTTATTGTGAATCCCTTCTTCCTTAGGTCTTTAAAACAATTGCAGCTGGTGTTTTCTCCTTTTACTTGTGTTTACTTTCAGTGAGATGGTGTTATAGTACTTGGCTGCATGCTCTGTCTCAAATTCTTCTCGTTCCTTCAGTTTCCCTGACAACTCTCAAAGACATATCCTGTGGTAAGGGGTTTTCTGAGCTTAGTTTCAAGGTATTGCTCTTAGAGGAAAAAACATAAATTCTCCAAAGAAAAGAAAAAAGCTAGTAATGAACGCAAAACACATCTTAAGCCTTTCCTAAAAGATTGCAGGCACTGTCTGTTATAGTGTTAAGGCCATGAAACGATGCGGTGTGGTGAAGGGAGAGTGCAGTACATGGCTATCTGCTGTAATCATGAGGAAGATTATCAGGAGGAAAAATGTGGCCTCAAGCTGCAGGTGTACATTGAAATCTGCATTTGACTGAAGTTTGGCAACAATAAGAAGGCCCTTAGTTCAATTCTGTCTTTCAGACTTAAAGTTTCATAAGTTATTCTTCCTAGCAGTTAAATAGAAATTACATCATATTTTCTGTTGTTCCTGAGTGGTAGAATCAACTTACTTTGAGTGGAAGCAAGTAAGCTGAGAGAGAACAGAAAATGTCAAATAATTTGGTTTAGGAGAGATTTGACTTTTCAATTTCTGCTTCTTTCTAAATGTCCACAGCTTTTGAGATTCTCTGATTCCCTGATTGCACAAACCTCACATCTCCATGGGCTGCTCTTGGTTTGAGGGAGAAAGGGGAATGGTGTGATAATACAATACATCTCTGTGGCATCACAGGTTTCATATTTCAGGAACTGTCTATGTCACACGAACCATGCAGACCTCAGTAAATAGCAGGTATTGATCAATTTCTCTGCACAATAACAGACAATTATTTATTTTGACCATCTTTTTTTTCTATTGGATGTTCTCAGTTTGGTGCGTACTAGATTAAGTTCAGGAATGTAAAACTCAAACTACTTTAGGTTCATGACTTTAAGTAGTTTTAATTTTTCAAGTCTTTAAAGTACTCTTGACAACTGACAGATAGCTCAACAGTTGACAAGAAAAAAGCCATCACATTATGGGGAGGCATTAAAGTGTTTATTTTTTATGTTAAAAATAAGTGCAATTATCGTTCTTTGAATCACAGCAAGCAATTTACAGAAAACTAATTTGTGAAAAGAGGGAGAAGCATGCACGTCAAGGAATATGTTTTTAAAATCAGTATAACACGTAGACATGTATAACATTGCTGCATCTATTCTCTTTAGCCCTATGTTTTTATGTCCCCATTCTGTCAGTCTGCAGTTTTAAACAAACGGTTCCAAATGCCACTGATATTTTTGCTTAAACGACAGAGTCTGTAACCCTTAAGAGATTATATTAATAGCTGCAGCACTTTGCTATACACAGTATTTCAGCATTTTTCTTATATGCACATTCTAGGAGCATTGAATCTGTAATCATTAACCTTTCTTTTCTTACTAAAAGGCATTGTTAAATTAAATGATGCATTATTAATAAGCATTGTTTAAAATGGAGCCTAGCAGAGATAACTGGCTATATATTCTATTACAAAGGATGAGCTGTGCTTAATTTCTCTGTCCACCTGTTCTGGCACTATAGAGCTTCCCTCCTTATTGTTCACAGGATTGATTGTTTTAGCCTTATTTTTTGCTATCTGCTTTCTTATTCTTTAACCTATGTATGCATATGAAAATATGCACAAATAGGCAAAGAAATTCAAGGCCAGGTTGGCTGTAGTGCTGAGTGACCTGATTTACTCTAGTGAGGGGCATCCAGTCTGATGTCAGAGGGATTGGAACCTGATGAACTTTAAGGTCCCTTTCCAACACAAACCATTCTATGATTCTGTTCATCCTGCGCTGTTGCACTGAAAAGGCGCTACAAGGCTCTTAGCTTTATTGCCCATTACTACTCTAAATACCTGCCTAGCTAGGTTTCTTGTTTTCCCATCACTTGGGGTAAAAAGAAGAGAAGTCTTACATGAGATAAAAGTGGAGCATGGCAAAGGGAGCTGTCGTTTTTGCTTCTTTACTGAGACCTCAGCTTGGGAGGTGTGCAAGGCTGTGTATCAGTGCCTCTCAAGACCTGTATGCCTGAGGCTGCACGTAACCAAGGCACATCTTTTATGTCCCATGGCAATTAACATGTCCATTTCTTCCCTCTGATTGCAGTAGAGGGACTTCAGTATATCCTTAAAGCAAATTCTTCTGTCTGCAGCTTCTAGGAATCTTAATTATTTTATTAAGGTTCCTGCACAGAGGAGCTGGCTATGATGAGATTTTTAGCTGCGTTTTTTTGTGAGACTGGACCAACTTCAGAGATGAAAAACTTAAACTGGAAGATAAATGTCGTTCAAGTACTAAAGAATGAGCAAAGGAGCTTACCTTTTGTTTTTACAAGTATAACTGTTTTTATTTCGCAAAGAAATCCAGTAGATAGCTTTAGTTTTTGATACACACATTAAAGCATTATAATCAAGAAAGGTTATCACATCTGAAGATCCTTCTGTAATCCCCTATATTTTCAGGGGAAGGTGCCCTCTGAGAAGGAATGCTGTGTAAACTTTCTCTGTTCATCAGTATTACCTGGATCTTTTTAAGCCACTGCTGGAACTTCATGGTGCCAAGCCAGTGGGACCTTTGGCCACTTTATGTCAGTGTCAAAATTTGGACTCAAGTGATTTATCATCAAATTAGTGCTTTAATATGGCAGTGATTAGACAATGTGCAAATCTCGTATGATTTTTGCATCTCCATTCTTCTTTCTGTGTTATTAAAACATTGCCATACATTATTTTATTTTAATTTCTTTCAAAAGAGGAATACTGTGCCTCTAGTGAGATGGTAACCAAAGCAGAATTGCTTGTAACAATAGCAATTTATGCAGCTTCATGGGCATTTATTTTGTATTTTGTGGACCAATCTGGGCAAATAAAGTTACTCACCACTGCAAATGTTCTCTGAAATAATTCAGCCCTCAAGAGCTGCAAGGTTTTCATTTCAGATGGGTAACTGTTTTCAGTGTTGAAAAGTCTGCTTACCTGGACATTAACTTATGTGTCCAGTTCTTAGTTTCCAGGATACCGTGGCTTCCATTTTTGTAGACTCAGTCAATGGCCATTGCACCTAAATTGGAGATTCGGGATGTTGTAAGATAAGTCAGTTTATCTTGTAAATGAAGCACACTGGTGCTTTTAGGGAGATACAGAGGAAAAGCATTTTTAAAATATCTTAAAAGAGAAAAACAAAAAAGAAAATCATTTTTTGTAAGGCTTTTGTGTTTTTTGAGGTTTTTTTGGTTGGTCGGTTTGTTTTTTGGGTTTTTTTGTTTGTTTGTTTGTTTGTTTGTTTTTTAAAGAACACAATGCTTGTGTTCTTGTGTGTGTTTCAAGAACACACATATGCTTGGGCAGCATCAAGACAGCTGTCCATGTGCGTGGATGTTTTGAAAAGGTACCAAAGGAAAGGTTACACAGCTAAAACATGACAAAAAAGATTTTTCTGTTTAATGTTTAAATGTTCAGGAGAAATCCAAGATACTTTGCTGTATTCCTTGACTCTTTCCCCTAATATATAGTTCTGAATCCACATTATACTGATTATCTTTCAGAAACATTTATAAATAGATCAGTGCTTAGCGGTAAAATCGATGATGCGGTGATTCAAACTTATCTTCAGAGCTGTGGCTGGAGGTAATGGGTAATACAGCCGTGGGCTGACAGTGCCAGCATTTAAGGCAGAAGATGAGCTGCAGTGATCCTGTCACTCCTGTGTTGGTCTTCCAGGGCTTTGCCCTCCTGCTGGCGCTGCCTTGGCTGCTGGGCTCTGGGCTGAAAGGCTGGGGTGGATTTGCTGGTGAGAATGGCACAATTGTCTCAACACTGGGGAACATTCGAAGGCACTCCAAAATGTCTTCTAGGCATTGGCTTAGTTGGCTGTCTAGTGAGGAGTCTGATTTGAAGGCAATATGCCTCAAAATAGGTTACTGAATAAAACCAATTTCTTGCGGATGCTGTTAGAAATCTGTCTCTGTACCAATGTTTGTATTTTAAATTAGCTAACTTACTGGCATCCAGGATGATACATTTCTGCCTCCAGGTTTCTAAATAAGTCTTTTCACATGCTTGTGTAATGTCTAGCAATAGTAAAAGGTATTATCCATAAGCAAACACCAAGGAATAGATCGGTGTATTTGTATTAGGCTTTAGTCTGGAAATTTTTCTTCTCGCTGTCACATCATGAGCTCTGCAGCTGAAAAGAAATTTTCTGTTTTGACTGAAAGATTCATTTCAAACAAATAAACAAAGTTTGGCATAACTACAGTTATGCCATTCTTGCAAGGCAAAATTTTAGATCAAAACAGGGGAAGGTATAATGCCACATTTCTTTATCCCAAAAAGTTACAGTTGGCTAGGGGCTAATGCTCACTGAGATTTGGATATTATAGTACTAGAACCTGCTTCTTCCTATTCCAAACACAAATTTAAGTCCTTAAACCTCAGTTTCCTGAGTACTCTAAACAAAATGATCTCAGTTTTGAGAATGTAAGTGGCCATAGGCTTAACAGCTTTTCAGAGTATCAACTTGGCTTTACTGTAACATCTCAGATGTTTGCATAAGGCAGGAAAACTATTTCATTTTCCATTTGATCCACAGTGTTTCTGTATTATACCTAGTAACATTTTGCTCTTGATGTCCAGCTGTGTAAATTTGTTCCTTGAAAAAAGAAACTTCGTATCTAATGATTCCACAGTGAGCTTGTGAAAAGCAAATGACATGGTTGTTGTAGCATTAATCTTTTCAACCTCTGTCAATCAATTTGTTTGATTTAATGACAAATAACTTTCTTTTTTTTACTAAGCTATACATAGAGCTTCCATTTCATACTTCCATATTTCTTTTTGGAATCTCTTGGTGCAATGATTAAGAACTTTTTTTTTTTTTTTTTTTTGCTGCCCTTGAGTGTTATTCCAGTACAGATTTTTGATCAGGAGTATGCTTTTGAATTTCCTATTGTCCATACTGATTTTTGGTTCACTGTGAAGCAGTCTCATAGTGCTTGAGATGGAATACTTTAAGGTGATATTGACTGGAAAATATGTTCTATGAAAAAGTCTAGTGTACTTCAACCAATTTCTGGGTGTGCAGCCCCCAGGTCCAGAGCCCAACTTGTCCAAATTAAAAGTCTCAAAGTGCATTAGTGGACATTAAGTCCTCAGCACAAATTCTTTTGCTCTATGGTTGGGCTCCAGTTTTATTTTTTTACTTGCCAGTTAAAGCATAGCTGTAGACATTGGGTGTGTTGCATCCTCTTATGTTGTCTCACATTCTGGTAGCTAATGTGTCCTTTAGGGATCTTTTTTCAGTTTCCAGTAGCTGTGCCGTGCAGACAAGAGGTCGTTTACAATACTGTGCAATCTGTCAATTATTAATACTTGGCTAGAATAATAATGGATTTTATATGCATTTTTCTGTATGTGGTATAAAATGCATAAGCAATTAAAAGAAATCTTGAGGGGCAATGCCACTTAAAATTCCATAGAACATGTCACTCAAGTAAAAGTGTCCCTGATGCTCTCATTTACCATTCTAACTAAATACTAAAAAAGTTGTTAGGCAAGATTTTAAACTTAGAAAGCTCATCTGAAATGGAAAGTGAGAAGTGAAAAGATGGGACCTCAAATTCAATTCCTGTGTGGACTGAGCACAGAAAGCCTCACTCAGTTTCAGAACAGCTCAGTGACAGCTGAAAATTTATCGTAGAATCCTAGAATTGTAGACTGGATTACATCTTATGAAACAGGCCTCTTTTTTCCTGGTCTCCACCTGAGAGGACAGAGAACACTACCTGTGCTCCTGGTCCCTGAAACATCTTTCCAAAGGACATGAAGTCCTTTTTGGTCTTTCGCAGTCTCTTTGTCACAGCCTCCTTTGACCCTGGTAGGCGTGGACGACAGCCCTCCGGTTTTGTCAGGCTTGGCAGTCTTGTTGTGACATTGTGAATCTGGGGCCTTGGGAGGCAGCAAATGCCTCTTGAGAGGTTATCTGGACATCAAGTGGGTGATTTGGTGCCTCTCAGTGTGGGGTCTCAGCGTCCTAGAACAGTTAGTGTTGAAAGAGACCTCCAAAGATCATCCAGTCCAACCCCTGCTTTCCCCTTCTTTCTCGGCTGTTCTCTGCCTTACTGCCCCAAGGTAAGGAAAAGAAACCAATAAACTAAAGCACTAGAACCTAATAATGGTGTTCCTATCTTTCATCTAGGGAAAAAAGGATTCCTGTCCAGTTATACATGGAAAATGGCCAGGAATATAAAACACTAGCAATGTAAGCATGAAAAACACAAATGAAATGGTCTGAAGGCACAGACTCTGCTCTGCTACGTCCTCCCCAGAAAGCAGAAATGTGCAGAGTGCAGGGGTGTTTTTGAAGGACAGAGCAATCCCCATGATTATCAATCAGAAGCCCATGGCTCATTACATAGCAGTTATTCCATAGAAATATGTGTTTATAGTGAGGTGGCTCAGAATTCCCATTTTTTATTGAGAAACTCTGGGTTATTTTATGAAAATGTTTTGGCTTGAGACGTTTTATGACAAAACACACCACAATCATGTGCAAAGCCTGTTGGAGACAGTCATGGTATAGCCTGAGTCTTTGTTTTAAAAGCGGGGGTTGAAATGCACCTATGACGTGAGTTTGGCATTTCTTTTTGGCTACAGTTATTGAGCCTGGTTTATTTGTGTTTAAACCTTCAGTTGATATTACAGACTGGAGTTTTTAGGTTCAACACCTGCAGAAAAGGAGAGACGGCGCTCAAGCCATCTCCATAGATAAGGCACGCAAAAAAAGAGAGAAAAACCTAGCATTTCTCTTTCTGATGTGAAACCTTATGGTCTGAATCCAGAGAAAGCACTATGGGAAGAGCACTTCAAGTTGGTGAGCCTGTGTGTTCAGTCCATACCCATGGAAAAATGGTGTTTGTGTGGGTGTTTCAGTCAGTTTGGTGATGGTTCTTGGGCAGTTCTGGCAATCCCAGTCCAGTACTCGGTGCATACTCAGATTCCCCACCATATGTATAGTATGTGTTCCTGAACTATATATTCTGTGAGGAGTATTGCTTGTGGAAAGGACAGAAGTCAAACTTTGAAACAACCCTCTCCAGTCAGCATTGGTTTAAACAGATGTACAACTTATGCTATGCCTGGGAAGTATTTCTAAGTATCCCACAGGTACCCTGCAAACCCTGAAAGTTCAAAGAATGCACTATGCATTCAAATCTTCATCTATCCAAGGAATGAAATTCTTTCTTAACTGCAAAGTGTAGGAAAATCTATTGGCACTGGTGAAGAAAGTCTTTCCTACTACTCCACCCCAAAATTTTATGGTTTTGTCATTTAGTGTTCCATTTGGGAATGTTTTGTCCTTGTCATTTAAAACCAATCACCAGCATTAAACATATTGAGGCCTTTTTCCCATCTTATGTACTCTATTTTTTCTTGCCAGTGTTACATGGCAGTGTAAGACTTCATTCTAAGCAAACAACTCTGCCTGCTGAAGCAAACATAGTTGAGGAAGGAAGCTCTTTTTTCCTTGCTTTCAATAAAAATGTCTGTAGCCTCTTTCAGAACCATCTTCCTCTAAGTTTCCATACTTTTAGTGGAGTAAAGTTGTGTTGCACATTCATACACCTGTTTTGCAAACGTTTTCTGTTTCTATGGTGTTTGTAGTTTGGCCTATAACAATAACGCATGATGCAAGGAAAATGGAAGAGTCAAAAGATCAAATGAAGTCATTTGGTTTTAAGCAAACAATTCTGAGAAGTTTATTCCTTTGTTTCAATCTGTCTTATTTCATTACTGGAAGCCTAGTGTTTATAACAACCAATACAAAAAAAAAACATTAAAGCCCAAAGTTTTGTTACTGGAATGAATTAAATTCAAAAGTAACATAACCAGTCTACTTGCAACTAATGAAAGTTCTCCTACAGCCCTGTCCATGTGGATGTAAATGTCCCTGCACAGAACAAAGTGCCCAGTCAGGGAAGGCCACTATTTTCCATGCTTTCCCCAAGACCACCATATCAGTCTCTTCTGCCTTGTGTTCCACTATCACTTCCTTCAAGTGCTGCCTCCAGAGCTTGAACAGTGCCAAGATGACCAAGGAAAGGACTTTGAACATATGCTGTCGGCTCTTTCTCTCCAGTTCCAAGTCAGGCTTTTCCAGAGGGCTTTAAGCTGAGTTTGAAGGGGGAAGGGATTGAAAACGGGCTGCCCAAAGATCAGCTTAAGGATGGAAAGCCTGAAATAAGAGTGAAATCAGCAGCCCACCTGAAGTGCATGTACACTAATGCATGTATTATGGGCAACAAACAAGAGGAGCTGGAAGCCATCGTACAACAGGAAAGCTATGATGTAGTTGCCATCACAGAAACATCGTGGGATTACTAGCATGACTGGAGTGTTGCTATGT
>VWZG01006960.1:0-15326 GCA_013396735.1 Grallaria varia
GGCACACAAAGCAGCCGGAGAAGAGAGGTGCGGCAAAACCCCAGCCAAGCATCCTCTGCCCAGCTCCCCTAGTCCTCTCCCCCGCCGTCGCACTGGAACGCAAAGCCATCAGCCACCCCTCTGTTTAGCCTTTAGACACTTAGCTGGCTCCGGGAGCGGGTAGTGGCGGGCTGCCCTTCAACAAGCCGTCTTTCCTGGCCTCCAACTCTTAAACCATGGCGTTGGTAAGGGACAGAAAAAAAAAAATTCCATTAAAGATTTAAAAACTGTAACAAGGAGAAAGCATCTCTTCATTGTTTTAAAGGTTATTACTTCGAAATGCATCTTGGCGACTAAGTAAAGGTGAGTCAATTGTTTAAAGTGCATGTTTCAAGTGAAAATTATTGTCTAAAATTCAGTAAGGTAAAATGTTTGGGTTTTTTTTTTTCACTGAGTATAATTTGTTTTAGTGAAATTCATTGCAAATAGGAGGTATTAACTTAGAACAGCTCACCCAGCCCAAAAGCCATGACAGTAAATGGGATAGTAAGGGAAGTTTGTATAGGTCTTGCCATTCATTAAGACAGGAGTTAGACCAGTTGGATTGGATCACAGGTTAATTCAGTATGTCCTATATTACAACAATCAGAGAGAAGAAGAAAAATATGTTTTGCAGATTTCCAAAGTGCAGTCTAATAGGATTTTGCAGCTATGTCACAGAGAGGGCCAGCAGAGAATACCAGATCAAGAAATTATATTAAGCATTACCTTGGGATGGAGCAAATGGAATTGTACTTCTGTCCCTTGCACCAGCAAGTACTCAAATCTAGTCAGCTCAGTCTGCATCTCCTATGATAAATACAAGTAGATGAAAATAGCAAGAATGATTCTTGGGGACTTGACCATTATTACTTAAAAGTATTTTAAAATAATTGGAAAAATTGGAAATATTCATTTTTAGGTGTCAACTTCTATGATGTCTATCCATCAATTTTGCTTTAATGCATACTGTTATCTCTCGTGCTTTCTTTGTGTGTCTGTTGATAGCATCATTATGTTTTTCTTTTCCTTAAATGCTTTTTTTCAGTCTTCAAAGGTATCAGGTTGAATAGAATAGTTCAAAGGTCTGTAAATATTTTCAACCTGATTTATAAGCCTACATGTTCTGAATGAGGGAAGCAGTCTGAAGGCCACTTTAAAGAAGCAATGAAAGCTTGATCTGCTAAATGTTTGATTTGTACTTCCTTAATTGTGTGATTGTTGCTAACCTCAAATCTTACATCTCCATCTTTGTTGCTGTAACTTCCAAAAAAGCACAGCTTCTCCCTGCTCTGTAAGAACCAAAATGTCCTCAGTGGGTTTGTTTGTTTGTTTTAGTTTTGGTGGTTTTTATTTGACTATATGGTATTCTGTTATAAAAATCTGTGATTTTATTATTCTTTATTTTGGAAAGTCAGTAATCTTTTTTTTTTTTTCTTTTTCATTTATTGTGACTACCTGATCAGATATTAAGAAGTCAAAGGACTTAAGATCTTCACACAAAATACAGGATGATGTTGTCTATGGGACTTCTATTGGGTGAAACAGATTCTAGTAGTCCCAACATGGTGAGGTACAAATGAGTGGCAAGGTCAGTCTCATTTGCCTATATAGTCATAGTATTGATAATAGCATCTAGTCTTGATCCAGAGTAGGTATAAAAACACTTTAACAAGGAGATCAGGATCACAGAGAGATACAGCAGCAGAGAGGAAGTGGCTTGCGTGATGGCATTCATCACTGTCACATGTAGAGAAGGGACTCAAGAATTCCAGTTTGATGCCTAAACTCTACTGGATTTACTCAGTGTTACCCCAGATAATAATTTGCAATTATTCCCTATTTTAGATAAAGTTCTTTATTTGTACTCATAACCCTTTTCATTTGTTTCCTAAGAGCATTGAACAGTCCTGCTGAATGGAATGGCTGCCAAAGCAGAGGATTTTGCAGTCACTGCAGCAGATCGAAAGTTGCAATGATGAAAACCGGAAACTGTAAATTAAAAACGGATTAATCCATACGGGGAATAGATGCATGTCACATGCTCTTCATAGCCTATCAAACAGCTGCTATTCAAAATTGCACATATTGATTATTTGGAGCAGCATACATACCAGCTCATGATCAGCATTTGGACTTGAATATATCCTTAAATACTATTCATTCAACATTTGCAACCAATGAACAAATTTGTGAACGTTTGCATGTGATTCACAATTAAAGAAATTAAAATAGTGAAAAACGATTAATAGCAACAGAACTTCACCCTGTTACAAAAGTTTTTGACATTTCTTATCTTGAAAAACACTGAATGAAAAATTGTCTTTTTTCCCTTTTTGCCTTTCATCCCCTGCCCCTTCAGTGCAGTTAAAAATCCATAAGTCATAGAATCCATATTGGTGTCGGAAATTTGAATAAATAAGTGGCACAACAGAAGGAAATGAACAAACTGTGTTTGTAAAGATGCTGAGCTTTTGGGACAACATTTATTAGTCTTTCTGTTAAAGGTATTTATTCACAAAGTGCTTGATATTTTATTTTTAAAGATAGTTACATTTTTATTTATGCAGAATAGTAAATAATTGTGGGAATTAATTTTATGTCTCTTGGTACCATGTATTACACAGTTCCTTAAGTCTAATCTTAAAAGGATAGTGCAAAAACACATTTAAAAAAAAAAAAAAGCCACGCCTCAAGTCACAGGAGTTTTTCAACATTGCCATATTTTACACACACATAGGCAGCAAATTACAACACTCAAGATTTTGAAGTGTTCATAGATAATCAACAGTTATCCACTGACTTCATATCTCTGGTTGTCAAAAAAAAAAATAGTTATAGTTGGAGATAAGCTTTTATAATGCCTTAGTATTGAGAAAATACTGCTTTTCAAGAAAATTTAAAGAAGCATATATAAAAATACTCCAGAGACAAGAAGAAAAAAAAAATTGGATCTTGAAATTAAATTAATACTATGTGGGCTATTTAAAATGTATCAACACAAAATTTAGGAGCAGAGTACTTTAAAAGAATAATACATGTTATCAATATATGAAGCAAAAATACTTAGAAATTTTAAAACACAGTATCTAGGTTGAATATAAGTTGGATTTCTCAAACAGAACTTTTCATTTTTGAAGAAAAATAAACTACCTCAATTTCCATATTAATAGAAAGTGTAATTACCTTTGAGTAAATTTGTAGGTAAATTCCATTTTTTTTTTAGCTGGCCAAAGTACTGTAACACCTCATTGAATCTTTAGGTGCTCTTCTTGAGCTCCCTGACCAGCCTGTATAGAAGCATACAAATTAAAGCTGGCAACAACACCAAGAAGTCATCTGATCCTGCCCAAATCAGAATTAAATACATCATTCCTGAAAACTGTTCACTTAAACATCTTTCTAACAACTTTCATTGATGGAAAGCTAGGCATACAAATCATCTTTTTTTTTTTCCTTAATATTGAACCTGTATTTTCCATGTTCCAACCCACAAGAAGAAGAATTTTTTCACAGAAGGGATGGTCAAACATTGGAATCAGGAACAGGCTGCCCAGGGAAATGGTTGAGTTACTGTTCCTGGAGGTATTTAAAAACCATGTAGATGTGGCACTTAGGGACATAGTGTAGTGTGGACATGATAGTGCTGGGCTAACAGTTGGACTTGATAATCTTAAGGGTCTTTTCCAAACCAAATGATTCTATGATTCAAACTCTTTCCTCAACTTACCCACACTGGAGTTGGTGTGCAGTGTACTCCTTGTCTGCCTCTTCATAGGAAATACTTGAAGATTGTTACAAAAGTTCCCTTACCCTCTCTCTCTCTAAGTCTCTCCATGTCTTTCATTTATGTTTTGTTTGCTTTTATCTTAGTTCAATCTTTTTACCTTTCTTATTAGCCATAAGTAGCTGCACATTTTGATTCCAGTTATGACCTTCCAGTAGTAAGTGGAAAAATAAAGTTCCTCCATGATACTTTCAGATGCAACTGTTACATTTCCACCCAGCTGGAAGGTTGTGGTTTTTTTCTTTTTTTTGCAGGGGTTTTCTATATGAACAGAAAATCCTTAGCACATTTTTATCTGTATTTTCCAACGCTTAAGAGAATGTTAAAAACATGACAAATGTCATAAAGCAGTTGACATTCATTCTGAATGTCTTCCAACACACGATACTATACTTCTGTTTTACTGTTTAGGGCTCTGTTTGTTATACATTTCTGTTGACAGTTTTTACAGTGTGTCCTGTAGAACAAGATTTCTCTGAATGTACTCAATATATTGCCTAGCGCAGAGAGATACAATAACTTAGTGGGCAGGTGGCAGCTATCAAAATACAGAGAGTAACAGGAACAAATTCACATATTTGAACTATATATTTACTTAAAGATAAAAGGATTATCTTTACGGCATTTTAAAAATGCTGAACTTCATACTACAGGGTTAACTAGAGAATAGTACAGGGATTAATGAAGAGTATAAGCTTATTTCCAAAATTGGTTAAAAAAAAAAAAAAGAAGTCTTTCTTAAAATAACTCTGAACTAGAGACATATATTTTCTTTCAAAGGTCTTTAGCATTGCTTTTACCATTTCAAAGCTAACTGCAGCTTCAGCCTTGCCTAATGCTGTGCTGCCTTTCTACCACCTAGAAAGGGGTGAAACTACATCTGGTAGCCAATTACCAGTAGCATCCTGTATGAGACAGGTGTCATGGGTGCTAAATTCTGAGATCATCTTTGAAATCAGGCCTTCAATGACTTCAGGTATTTGGCACTGCTTCTTTCTTCCCAGCTGAAAAAAAAATCCAATTTACTTTGCTCTTTAGATCTGCACAGGAAATGACTCTACATCAAATCGTTATGATCAGGGAAGATATTGCTTGCAGCAGTCTCTCACAGGTTTCAAAATGACTCAGAGGGATTGAACAGCTGTATTCATGTCAGCAGTGAAGGAAAAGGGGAGGAAACAAAAAAAAACAAGATGAAATGAACCATTTGGAACTTTGGATGGAAGTAAATTTGCAAACAACAACAACAATAACAAAAAAGACAAATAGAAAATAAACAGAAAGTGCTTATTTCTGAGATGGAGACAAAATGCATTTGAAATATTACTGCAAATCATACAACTGCATCTTTAGATATTGCTCTGTTCAAAGTTACATCCATTCTTATGGGCTAACTCATTTGGTATTTCTACTTATTAAAGATAGAAAAATATTACTGAGAGCTTTAATGAGGGTAATAATCTCATAATTTTAACTTAATTTTGGCACTTTTCATGCCAGTCTTCAGGAATTCAATTGCTATCCATAGCATTTTTCTAAGAATTTTCAACAAAATTTCCTCCTCACAAAAATGATAATTCAGAAATATGAATTATTAGAAATCTTAACAAGTATGCTTATATTTAACATGAAACCTTATATATAACCTCTGTATAGAAGAAAACTATTTCCCCAAATTATGCATACACCCCATTTTCACTTTATTTTTAAAATTGCAAATTTTAATGAATCTTCTCTCATTTTAGCACTTGCAAAGTTGTTCATATTTTGTATCAAAGTGATTTTATATTCTTAAAAATCTTTATTTCTTCACTGGAGATTTGTCAGAATCCTTCTCATTACCTTTTCCAGATGAAGTCATTGTCATTACTATGAGTGACTGCTAGTTCAGGGATAAGAGAGTTTTCAGTTTACTAACAACAATAATGTACTTATATATGAATTCCACATATGCAAAAATAATGTTAAAAGGCTTTATGCCCTATTTTGATTGACATTTTTAGACTAGCATGTAGCCTGTACGACATGGCACTGCACTGTACTGCACAGGTACTGTATTACTACTGTGCAGATAAAACTCTTATTAATTTGCCCTTTTTCCCCTGCATCACCGTGTTACTTCAGTTAGAAAAATTACAGCCACATGATAAACCAGCACTCAGTCTCATACTGTCAGATCTGCCTTATATGATGTTCCTGCAAAAGATAAGGTAAATAATCTCCTTTGCAGACAATCATATGTGGAGTTTCTGCGGTACAAAAGCTGTTCTCATGTAGAAACAGTTACAAAACCATTTACTCTTAAAATACCTGAGAGTCATTATTGCAGCCTGCAAAGAGAGGCTTGTGCTCACCAGTGCTGTACAAGGGAAGACATGACCCTCTGGGTAAATGCGTATTTCACTCAACCATCCGAAATACTCAGTTTGGTTGATAAACCTGATGTGATTTGTCAGCAAAAATTCAAAGAGGCTTCAAGGCTTGCCCAGAATTGTGCTTCTCTGTTTGCAGGTGTTGCGGTGACTGACGCTTGTCTGACAGACTCTAAGACAGTGGCTCCAAGTATTGCAGTGTTTCTCCCAACAGCAGCTACAGCTCCTGTGTGCCTTGGGTCTCCTAACTTTTTCTTGAAATAGAGCTCTTCCAAGAGCAGGTTTGTGAACTCCGTTTTGTCTAGACTTACATACTACATTCAGGGATAACTCAAGAACAACTGTCAGGTTCACACAGACCCACCTTGAGTAGCAGATTGGATAGGAGGGTGGAAACAGTTAAGAGAAATGAAACATTACTATAATACTAGATTATACTGAACTTCAAATTCTTTCGCATATGCTTTTGTGCCCCTGTAGGAAATCACGGTTTGCATGCACCACGCCTCCAAGCTAACTGGGCCTCAGCACAGAAAGAAGCTGCTAGCAGTGCTGGTGATCAGTGTGTGCCCACAGGGCTGTTGCTATCTAGGACATTTTTCCCTCCAGTTTTCTCTTTGGTATGATCTCTGAGCTGTGTGCACCAGAGATGTAACGCACTTCAGAGTATTTGTGCCAGAGGCACTTTCTCAGTACTAGGGGGTAAATTCCTCTCTCTCTTCCCCTCTCTTTCTATTTCTTATTATCCAAAGTTATGTCTCTAATGCTATTTCAATATATGTGTAGATTATAAGTTTTTCTTCTTGTCTTCAAAATGGAGAATTTTTTTAGCACCAATTCACATACCTTAATACTTTATACATCTGCCATATTCTTATTTTTCATCTGAGGCAAATGTTTTTAAAGTGTTTCCGTTACTACACAGGTTCCACCCTCACTACTGATGCGCTCAGCAAGTCTGACAGTGCTGAACCACTTTTAGTTTCTGATAGATGCTACAGAAGATACCTGGGGGCAGAGCATATCACTGCAGGCTGCCTAAAGCTTTGCTCCATCTCCTTCCCACAGCTTCTACCTCTTGTTCAAGAGCTTTGATTATCACAACATCATACCACTTGCCTCACTAAAAAGGCCATTCATTGCTACAGAGCTGTGCTAAAAGAACTACATGCTGCACCTTTTTTAAAGCCGTATAGGAAATGTTACTGACAGTCTTGTTTCCACTAGTGCCCAAAAATATACTGTGTCGGCTCCTCTGGCTTGGCGGAATATGACTCGGGGTGTTGGCATATCAGCTGCTATTACTCGAGCAGACCACTGACACAGAGAGCCATAAGTTTAAATATATCGTATAAAAAAAATCTTTATATTGTGGTACATAAGTAAACTGAAGGCTATATATTACAATTATGAGAATGACTTCCATAAAATTTGTTTCCTTTTATTTTTCTTTTCTACATAGGTCATATCACTGAATGATTTCTCTCTGCATTTAATTTTTACTTTTTTCCCCCCTTCAGTATGTGTTCCTAAAATTAAAACAATTAAAATTTTGAGCAATTCGTCAGTGCACTAGGAGTTTTTCTAACATTATTCCCACTCTTTCCATTCTACAGAAAACTAGCTTTTTGCAGATCTTTTCAGAGAGATTTGTCATTCTGAATTTTCCTCTTAGGGTATTAAGAAGTAAGTATTCTTTAAAAGAATACAGGCAGGTCAGTTTTCAAAGATAGAAGTGCAACATACTAAACAGGCATGGTCTTTATGTATATGAGCCATAGATAAATACGAAGAGCATGCCAATCTGCATATTGATTTCTTCTGTTACAAATTCTGAACAATAAATATTACTTCAGACTGAATAAATCAACACTGTAAGCCTATTTTATTAGTTTATGCGTTCTTTATTTTTATTTATATATTTTAACATTTTTAGTCTTTAAAATTTAAAATGCAGTTCTAAAGCCATGTATAAATTTCCTCATCAGAACATTAGAAGACCTGACATAGGCAAACTAAGAAATATTAATAATTAATTAGATAATTTTACAGAATTACTAGCAATATAAATTAGAGAGATTGGATTTCCCAATTGTAAAATAAACCCAGAACTCTAATTCAAGCATCCACAAAGTACATTAGATTAGGAAAAAAAGAAAAAATCGTAGGAATTACAAATACCATTCCCGTTTCTAAAGCATACTATGTCTGACTAGATAAAGTAGTTATAGTTTATATTAGAAAAGGAAATATTAATGTTAATGTTGCTAATATACACTGTACTGCAAATTATTATAAAATTTGCATACTTAGAATGTCTATATTCTTATTGTGGCTAATATCAGAAATACAGTATACCACTGTCAGTTTTATTAGATTCTGTTTACTTTTATTGATTAGATAATCCTAAGTAAAATATAATTTAAAAGAAATGAGATTTTTTACCATAATAGATGTATGCAGGATTTCAAACTGTTAATATGTGTTTTATTTGTCCATTTTCTTACTCAGATTGAAAAAGAAAAATGGAAACTATGGTATTTGTATTAGAAAAAGATTTCAAGTGTTTGATTTTTATGCTCAACTTAAGATATGAATTTGATATTTCTCTGAAATTTATTAAATGTAATTCAGTACCTTAAACTCATTTAAGTAGCATTTTAGCCCTGTTACATGGTCTGATGTCTCATTGATTTAAAATCCTGGATTTTCCATGATAACATGCTACATCATTTACACCAGGTATTTTAAAATACTTCAGTTTTTCAAAGGAGAAAAATAGAGAATATATTTGTACCTAAAGTGTCTATACAAGTTTCCTTTTATCAGCACTTGTTGTTGTAAAGGAAATTATTATCCTTTTCATACCATTTCTACACAGTGACATATTTCTTGTTGAAAGCACAGGATGAAAATTAATTTTCTACAATGTGCTAGATTGGCTATGCGCCTAAAGAACTTTTCCTTGTCTTTGCAAGTGTTTGTATTTAAAGTACTTCATTTTTCTCATAAGTGTTACGAGATCTTCAAGGTATTATTGCAATTATTTACAGATTCATGGATTGTAGTCAGAGAGGACCATTAGGCTTCTAGATTGACGTCTTGAGTAACAATAGTANTTGGGATGATGAAAGCAAGTTGCATAAGATGGTTTGCGGGTTTCTGTTAACAACATCTCTGGGCTATCAGTAGTTAACATGACCCTTGTTGGTTCTCGAAAATGTAGAACAATATACAAGCAGGACTTGGCCTCAGAAACTGCAGAATTTCAGATTCCTGGAATTGACAGATCATGCAATTTCCCTTTATGACACCCCCTATGTAAACATTGTACCTAAGTGAGATAGTATTGACTTACAAGAGCTAATGGAGAGGTGGTGCTGTGCCACAGAACTGTGTTACCACTTGTGTCGCCCCTTCTCTGCATCTCATCAACGCTCTAGTTTAAACAGTTTAGAATAATTTTTGTTTTGCTTATTCTAAGTTTGTTGGCAATTTTCTCACTTTTATGACTATCAAAGATTTTTTCAGTTTGCAGTATTCTGATGGTACTAAACCCTAGGAATATGCACTGCCATATCTACCAAACAAGAAACAGAGAATTCAGTGTTAAATATGTGGAAAAACAGCAGATTCATAGCATGGCAACATCTCAAATTCCACTTGGTCTGATGTCAGCCATTTAATTTTTACACGGCATTAACAAGTTAAGACAAAAGGACAATACATGGGCCACTACCTTGCAAGAGCAATACTCTCTTCCTTATGCCTTGTTTTGTTTGATCTCACATTTATTTCATTGTCACTTGAAAGACACAGATTAATGAATTGGAGAATATTTTTTCTGCTTCTTCATTTCATCTAAGATTGTTTATTAATTTCTATTTCATATATATTATTCATCAAAGCACTCTGTTATTTAAAGCTCGGTTTGAGGGAATATAGTAAAGCTAATAATAAATTCTTCAAAGTGCAAGTTTGGACCTGTTTTGCAAAAAGCTATTTATAGAAACTGTTTCATTTTTAAACACTAGTTCATTCCAGAATTCAAGGTTACTTATGCTTTTTTTCAATTAAATAAGTGACAATTTTTCCCACTTAATCTGTTTTTCTTATCAAAATCTAAATATTGATTATATTTTCATCAATTTTTTTCTTCTAATATGAATTGATATTGTTCACATTTGAAAAATAATTGAAGTATGAAGTGGATTTTATAGTCACCTAGAAGAGATGAATTCACAGCATTCACTGCTATATACCAGTATTTGAAGTAACAAAAATAACCTGAATTATAATTTAAAATATTTCTCTGAAGGTTTTCATTTACATGAGGTATTCATGTTTCTTATGAACAAACTCTGAGTGTGTCTGGACTCATACAATTTTTGCAAATGAAAAGTGAGAAAGGTATTGTGTGAATTGTGTGAATTCTGCAAGATTAATAGATTATCTAAGTGCAGATGGAATAATGTCTTTACTTTAGTCATAGAATTAAATAGCTGAGATTTGATGGCCATATAAGCCCTCAACATTAGGACTGCATCTGGGATGAAAGCCGTTTGGTTCTCAAAAGTTCATAGAGATAGGTTTCATTATGAACATTACAAGTAGTAGAGAGCAGCTCCTTAAGAATAAAAATGACAGCATCAGCACTTGACTTACAGATACAGAAATATATCAACCTTATATCCATACCTACAAACAATTATTCACCTGCCTGATTTTACGCAGGTCGTGCTGAAGCACACAGCTCTTCATCACTCTTGGCAGGGAACCACTTGCTGCTGCTGCCCTAAAGACTATTTATTGCATTGTCTGTCGTCTGAACATGACAGCTCTCCAGCTTTATAACGTCACACTGTTTTTTATCAGTATTTAGAGGAGGTGACTTTTCTTTTTTATGTTGATCTTTAAAAAACAAAGTTAGTCTTTCAGTGTAAGTGCTTGAAACTTGACAAGGTGTAGCTAAGGACATGATGTGCTACTCACTGCCAGAGACTTATTTCTATGGATGCCTAGAAAGCACGGCTGTTAAATCTAATACGGTCTCATAGAATAACAAAGTGAAATTGGACTTGATTTGAGCATAACAGTTTCCAAACTGACTCCTGCCACTTTGCAACTTCTTTTCCAATCCCTGTTTCACCAAGTTAATCTTGCAAAATCCTCAGTGATTTGTTGAAAAGCACTGAAAAAAAACATATGGTCCCTTTGGGGCTTTTTCCCCCGACTTTAAATGTAACAATTAACTCACAATAAGGAGCTTGACTCTACACATTCCATTTTGAAATGCAAAGCCATTACCAGGCCAAAGCACCAGCTCCAAATAAATAGAAGCACCTGAAATAATTTCTTTCTCTGTGTTTCTAGCTCTTGTGCGCAAAGCCTTTAGCACGGGAATAGAATGTGTCATTTCAGACAATTGCGGGTTTTGCTGTGATTAAGCTGTAAACCCTTGAAAGTAAGGATTTGTCATGGAAATGATGACACAGTCTGAACTGAAGCAGGGTGAATGGCATGGCACGGCTCTCTGTACCAAAGCAGCACAGCATCAATTAGCACCAACCTCTGTACACACAGCCATGACAAAAGGGAAGCCGGGAGCCAGAATATTCTCCCAAAGAATTTAAAAGACCAGCATGAATCATGAGGGTCTTGCGTGTTTTTTGTTTGTGTGCAGCTAGCGGTGTGTTGTGCCATTCATTCTAGGTTAAGCTTTAGGTGCTGTCTAATAAGTGGCTCTTGTACGTGAACGTGATCTGTGCTTTTCCAGATATTTGTATGTCAGACATCTACACAGCAGCAACTTCTGTAATCCCTTCTCCTGCAGTTAGAGCTACTAGAAAGGCTTAATAATATCCCAGAGGCAAAGATGAAACGGTATCTCCACAGTTACTGTTTGCTGTAGAGAGCTTTTGAAGTCGAGCTTAAGATGTCTTTATTTCCCTACCAGAAAGAAATTTTTTTTGCCCTTCTTTTTCATGTTGTCATGATGATGGCTTTCTGATTGAAAAACATTCCAAGAGGTTGCAGTGTTCCCATAAAGCATTAGGGAATGGAAACAGCTTTTCATCAGGGGCTCCTGGAATCTGTAAGTACAGTTTGTCACTACCAAAACCCACAGCCACTCTACCAGCAATCTCAATTTAAAACCCCGCACTTTTCTTCCTTATCACATTTATAGCAGCCTTAACCTTCAGTGGCAGCTTATTCCTGCCTCGATCTTGGCTTTTAACTTCCATTTCTAATTAAATCTAAATTGAGAGTTCATCATGCAGCTCCCATTTATAGTTCATTCTTCTTTGGTGTAAGAAAGTGAAATAAGATAAAACTGTTAAATCTCTATATAATTTCATCAAAAGATGGCACAACTTAATAAGCAAAAAATTTACTGATAAAATTATCAATTTTATAGTTAGCAATTAGAAGCCCTAATAATTTCCCATGCCCACTTGTGTAAGGTGCTGCAACAAGAAATGTCAGTAACAATTCTAATTATCAATAACAACTTGTTATTTAACCATAAGACAAAAAAAAAAAAACAAAACCAGATTCAAATAGAGGGGAATTGCAACTGAACAAGGGGACAGCACTGGTCAGCACAACTCTCATCAGAGTATTACCACTGCTAAGCCTCTTGTTGGTATTCAATCAAGCAAGAGTTCTTAGAAAGGTAAAAACTGGTAATGTCGATTAGCAGAAGTTTACTGAAGATCCCTGCCAGACGGGACTAAAACCCAGGAAGCAAGTATCATTGTGTTTGCTTTGGATACATAACAGTAGAAGCTGGGCACAGCACTGTGGATTCAAAGTAAATTTCAATTTCTCAATGGCAAATAACTGATGAAATTCTAAGACTGAGATAGCATAAGTATGCAGCCCTCAAGATATTTATGTTGAAGCTGCCTTTTAGATTCTAAGTAAAATTATTATATCGTTGATAGTAACACAAGAAAGAAGATTTGGACAAGTTCTAGTTTAGTGAGGCTGGACTATGTCACCAAATCATACCAAGAAGAGAAAATTGGAAAGAAAAAGGAAAAAAAAGTGTTGTGAGAGGAATAGAAAAGAACAATGTCTAAAGGAGTTTCAGGGATTGGAGTAAAATAATTGAATGTTTCAGAATGTTTAGCCATTTTCTCTGAATTTTCTGCACCACCTCCACTCACATCAGACTACATCAGTAATTTTATGGAAGGATGGGATTTAGAGACAAAAAAAAATTTGAAATATAACAGAATACGTAGACAGTGATATTTGCAAGAGCTCACCTGAATCCTTTAGAATAATTTATGTTTTACTTGCAAATAGCTAAACGGGAAAGGACGCCTAGGAAATTTTAGTTTTGACAGATGCAAGAGCTCCTTAACATAGCTCTACTCTAATGAAAAGATCCAAGCTAAAAGTCCATATCAGCAATGTTTATACCTAGTTATAAAAGCCCTCAATTGCTATTCAGAGCAAATGGAAAGGCAGGAGGTAAAAAGAATACTTCTCTGAACTCACATGGGTTTTTATTCATTTACTTCAGAACTAACCTGTTACTATGTAAACTGAGTCATAAGTGAAAGCTAGTCCATATGCCTTATAAAATAAAAATCAGTATAAACATTATTTGCTTTATACAATCGATCATGTAACTAACTGTGCTGGTTTATCTGGGTAAGACCCATTAGTAATATAAATGAATATATAAATAAATAGAATCAATTTATACTCACTGAAGTGAATGCTTTGCCTTAGAATTTAAACAGGCTCTCTGTGTACAAGATAGGAGGTCTTGTTTTCTCACAGTCCCACTTTCTGTCCCACAGCATTGTAGGAGAGCTTTCTCATTAAAGATAATTTTTTCCAGTTATACTCTCCATTTCCATATAGGGTCAATAAACACCAAACAGAAAAGAAGAAGGATTATGCTGCAAACTTCAGCTTCACTCCTCGGTGAGGCAGTAGTGCAGAGGACCTGCCTGGCCCTCAAATTGGAAACCTCAGCAGGAGGTTAGCTAAACTGCAGAAAACTGGAAATTCCTGTTACCATCAAGGAGAGTTAAACTTCAAGGTTTAGAGCCCATGTCAAAACATGCGAATGGGACTTTGATGCAATTTATTGTGAACTCTCATCACACTCCAGAAGATCTCTGTGCGTACATGCTGAATTTCTAGCATATCTATGAGAAACTAGACAAAAACATGCAGAGCACTCTCCTGTAAATGAATATAGTTTCCTGTTTATAGTATTTCCACAGAAACTTAAATGGTCTTGATGATTCCAAAATTTGTCTTAAATGTAAAAGATATACTAGAGGCAGTGTAAGATAGATGCCTGGACCTTTCTCTCCTTACCCACTACGGAGACAATGTTCTCAGTCCCCTGAGCTGGGAAGAGAATAGAATAGGAAGTGTATTCTAGACTGACATATCCAAGTGAAACTTTAAAAAAATTCATTTCATGATGGTCTTTTTCACTGTCAGAAAGGAGGAGAAAAGAACAAAGGTAGATGCTAGTGGACTGTGGATTTTCAGTTCACTTTCCTGCTGTCTAAACTATGGTCATAGCTGCTAATCCTTTCTCTGCAGGGCTTCTAATCTACTCCAACTGGATTCTAACAACCTTGCCAACTATGTATGGTATCCTGATGGCTTGTCCTGCTGCTGTGGTCTGCAGCAGCGTGTGTCCACCTGCCAGCCTTGCCACAGGGCTTCAGGCTTTCATGATCCCCTCTGAAAGAGGCCCTTCATCGTTCCTACTTCTTTGATGTTCTTTTTTTAGGCTTTGCTTCAATAACATTTTGCTTGTCTTTCTTTTTCTCATTCAGCTTAGCAATGTTCATGGTGTGAATGTTCCTTTCATAAATACTGTGCCATTTGGCCTACCCCATGCCTTCAAATTGGAAGGCTCTCAGCATTTTGGCTGGTAATCTGCCAGTAGTTTTTATATAGGGTAAGACACCACCACACTGCTCTATCAGACATAAACATAGTATTCAGCATTCAGTGTCATGTCTTTATTTCAACACATGGCCACAAATTTTTGGGGTTGTACAAGTAGGTAAAACAGATTTTAACTTAATTTCCAAATATATTCCTGGCTAAAAGTAGCAAATACCCATTTAGATATTTAAATTTTTTCTTTCTTTCTTTTCTTC
>VWZG01006962.1:201-98185 GCA_013396735.1 Grallaria varia
TCTCTTACTCCATTTCATATTGGTTGCCTCTTGTCCTAACCATAGTGGATATGGACGGCAAACTGTGCATTCTTTTTCAAATTCTGGAAAATTGCCTGTAAAAAGCTGTAACTTGTCCCCCTTTGGGGATTTTTTCTATAGACTAAACAAACACAATTCCTTTACTGTTTCTCTTCTTGTCATTTCCTGTGCTTCTGATAGTTCTCTATGGCTGCCTTAAGTTTTCTGCAAGTTAAAGTGAGGTGTTGGTGCCTCACCTGTGTGTGGTATTCCCTCTGAGAAGCAGAGAAGGAAGATTTATGTATCTTAAATGCAAAGGGTCTTAAGGTCCTTTTCTACTGTATTCCTTGGAGATTGCCATACTTCTGTTTATGTAATTTAGTTTCATGTTTGCCTCTTTGGAAAGTAACATGACATTAAGGATGTGCCTTGATTTTGCAATCTAGTAGAAGTATCAAGTCCTTCTCTGCAGAACTGTGAGCTGGTGAATTTTCCTTTCTTTTATTATGTTCTCATGAAATTTGGGATTCTTTTGTTGTTTTTTCCCCTATCCTGTTTTTGTGAAGCCTTTTTTTCCCCCCTGCATAACTGTGGAATTTGTCATTACAGAATTGAATGCTGCTTTATCAGATGATTTCTTCCATTCCTAACATCGTTATGATTTTGCCTTTTTCATCTCATTCTCTAGCATGCTTGTGTTAATGGCACATTTACGTTTTCTGTTAAGGACACTGCTTGCTTTTTGTTCTGCAATTCAAGTTACTGCTGAATAGATTAAAATATCCTGGAGTCAGGTCAGGTTCTACTGGAATCCCATTTGGATATCTTCCTGCTTTGATAATTACTCTCTGAGTAGTAATCAGTTTTCATTTACCTTTAGATTTTTCAAAGTGAAGACTGCTTCCCTTTGAGAGGTACAAGAAGATTATCTGGGGATGATAAAACTTTTTTTGCTTAATGCAATCCATGCTCTAGTCGAAAATTAAATCTGTAGTCTGAATAGCAAAGAATATTTTCTTCAATAATCTGAAACCTCCTGCAACATGTTAGACCATCAGTGAAACAATGACATTACTGCTGTTTTTAAGGATTCAATGTGCTTGAAACTGTAGGCTGCAAAACAGGAGTTACAAGTCTTTGAAATGTTGCACACTTGTTTCTTTTTTTTCTTTTTTTTTTTAATTTGCCTTTTTTTTTTTATATTTGCTTTAGGAATGGAGCAGATTGTCCAGGGACATTATAGGATTGTTATTGTCATGTTAGTTCTCAGGAGGAAAGAAACCTGTATTTTTGATGCAGGATTACTTGGTTTAATTTATTTCCTTTTATAACAAATATGACACTGAGGTACTTTATTTTTCAGTTTTGCTTTTAATTACTATCATCCATTATTGTTGCCTGAATGACACATTGAACCTGCAGATAAAATCCAGTGTTCTGTATTACTCAGCTTTTACTCTCAATATTTTAAGATGTTGGATAAAATTATGTTTTGATGATCTTTATTTCCACCTGTTTATGGATGGATATTTACTTGCTGTGATCAAAAATAATAGGTTAGAATTATCTCAAAATTTAAATGTACAGTATGTTAATACTGCATAAAAGAGTTTCAGCTTTGAAGCATGAAGTTAACATTCATTGCTGTAAAAAGAAATACTTCATGTTTGTATTATAAAGATGGTTCATTTTAATTTAATTTGGTGTTCTTTAGCAAGGAATGTCATGATGTCAGTGTCTACATAATCCATAAATCTCTAGGAAAACCCTCAAGAGCATCTGCTACATGTAAAGAGGATGTGAGAATTACTCAACTGGCAGCTGATCATAGGGATGAAACACCAAGTGCTCAGGAAAAACACTTGAAAAGAGAAAGCTGATTCTTTCCCTCATATAAAAAAATCCAGTAGTAAGCAAATATAAACTTTCATGTGTGATGAAATTAGAAAGTAAAACTAAGCTACCATATTTACACAACTGCTAAGTAATTCATTAAGGAAGACAGAAGAATTAAAGCACCTGTAACTAAGTGGGGCTAACATAATCACTTTGCCTTGACTGTGTTCTTTCACACGATGACTTTGATTAATATAAAATCTAATCCTGATGTGAGCTGTACTCATTTTATTTCTGCTATATTGATTGAAGTTATATTCTGCATCTGTAAACTTTTCAGTATCTTTAAACTTTTAAAGCTTACAAAGAACTAAAAAGGTACTTTACCTTAAAATAGAAATAAATTAAAATTTACAGTTATTTTCCTAAAGGTCTAAATAATGGAATTAAACCTGAATTAATCTGTGAGATGTTCCTGGATTTTATTAACAGCTGGCACCTAAACTTGGTGATTTGTCGCTGATTTTCAGTCCAAAACAATGCAAGTCTTTTGCTCATTCCAACGTGTAGCTCCCCTGTCAAAAATATGACTTTGTGCCTCTGTAGAAATTAACTTTTTTTGGTCAATGTTTTATACCTGCAAACTGGGATGAGATCAGGGATGTACGTTTTTCTTGCCTTCCTTAAAGATGTTTTGCTTCTCATGTACTCTGCTGCTGTATTATATTTGGCAGCGTTTCTACATAAATATCAGAAAAGATGCTTGCATAGCATAGATCTTAAGATGGGGATTATTATGCTGTGTTTTACAAGAAGTAGAATATAGTCTGTTTTAGAGTGCCAAACAAGTTGCCCAACTCTCACTCGTGACCTGGATGTGAAATTCCTTTTATCTTGCTAGGATGTCTTAACTTTTGCCTGGTTCATTTGTTCATTTCATTTCCCCTGTTCTTATGTAGATAAACATGAATATTTTCAAAGCTTTTTAAAACTCACTAGCATGTTTATTATGCTGTACTTTCACTTATGTATGCTGCAGACTGAATAGACTCTTTTTTTCCTAACCTCTAGGCTTTCTTCATTGCTAGACCTCATTATCCTCAGTCTGCCTTCTTGTCTTAGTTTCAGCTGAAACTTTTTCCTGTCTGGGAACCCCTGGACTGTCTTTTTCCTCAGTCTTTTAGTATTTTTGTTCCAAGAATCACAGTTATATTACATCTCAGGTTTCACTTGGTGTTACAGCTTCTATCATATATGATAGACCGCACAGCTGTCAACAAGGGCATTTAGTATCAAAAATTTCTTTCTCCTGTTACCTTTTGTTTTTTCATCTAACTTACACTCCTTCTCCAGCATGAAAAAACCTTTCTGTTCATGCAGGCATAGCCTGTGTTTTTATACACTGAGAGCAGAGAGCTAGCTGGTTTTGCCATTCATGGATTTTTGCTGCTGCTATTCTTGTATAAGCAGCAGTGAAAATCTTCTCCTAACAACTCCGAACAAGAATGTAGGTCAAACTGGTCAGAACAAAGGTCCTTCTCAAAAAAACAAGGGGGAAGAAAAAAGTTAGTCTTGAACAGTGGCAGCAGCATTGAAAAAGCACAACAGGTGTTACCCTGTATTCTTGTGATGGGCTCTTTCAGTGTGTCCATCTGCCTGCATAGACCCATTTTGTATCAAAGTGTGTATGTTTAGCCTGACACTTGATGTTTCCACAAGGTGTCCTTTGCCTTGTGAGTAATTTTATATGATTGTTCAATGTATGGCTCTTCTATAACTATCTCCTACTGTTCCCTGATACCGTTTCCTCTTTCTGACTAAGAAGTCTTATTTTATATGGACACTTCCATGTCACCTGCACCCTTTTCCAGGAGCTTTGTGTGTCTGTCCTGCAGAATGAACTTGGGGATAATTTCTTACTGATGTGGACACAACTCTACAGCTCTTCACGCTCAGAAATGAATTTTTTTCCTATGTGCTTTCACTGCGTGATCTCTCTATGCCTACAGCATGAAAATGTTTTTCAAAGCACATGCAGCAGTATATGAGTTACTGTAAAAACCAGAACATCTGTACCAATGTGCACTGTAGGACGTTGCAAGCTGCTGGTAGTGTTTGAATCAGGGATCTGAAATTCTTCCTCAATTCTGCAGCTAGAATGGAAGGGATTTATCTTCTTAGGCTGCTGAATAAGCAGGATTTCTTTTTCTTTTGGATTTTTTCCCCAAAATAATACTCCTAATCTGATTTGCCATTCATCCTTAAAGCAAAGCTGTATTTTGGTCTGTTGCATATTGCTAGTGGTAAGCCAACACTGTACAGGGAGAAAACTGGCTCCTGTGATTTTTTTATTGGTTTTAATTGACTATTTGGCCACTTTACTTAAAGTGCTTCAGATTAAATTCTTGTGCTTTCTGGATTCCTTTTTTTTTTTCAATTCCCTTTTGCAGGAGCTCATAATATATATAATGTTGCATGATATACCATTTTCACAGAAATTAAATGTTTTGGAAAAAACCCATTATTTCTGTGCATCTGAAAATAGTTTATAAAGTGTTAGATAATCAAAGTGTTAATTATTAGTAGAAAAGGGCCAAAGAAAACTGATAAATTCTGCTGTCAAAGGATAATATAAAACAAATTTTCATTCTGTATGTTTACTATCAAAGCTGACCTCTAGTGGTCACAGAATGAAACAATTGTGGTTAATTCTCTGTATGCTATTTTTATTTTGAAATACTGGCATTTTTCCAGTCAGTTCTGAATGGTTTACTGAAAAATAATACATTCAGAATTACTGATATTAATTGTCCACAGACATCTCTAGCAATAGTGATTTGAAATCAGTGGCATCAAGTTATGGGAGCCTATATAAAGAACTGCAGCAGCTATAGAGGGTCAGAAGTCCTATTTCACTAGACAAATGCCAGATGACTGTATTTTATCCATAGTATTTATTACATCTATGTGCTGAGTCTGAGGGTATTTTAGGAGGGCCGTATTCAGGTGCTGAAGATTGGCAGCAGTATGTTACAGCAGGCAAGACAATGTGCTACATCTGAGGACCAAAAAAATCTCAGAATCTCTTTACTATGAGGAACAGTTGGAACTGATGTAAAGAAAGGTGAACTGCTTCACTTGATTTGTAGCCTAGGAAAAGGTGTCTCCAGACTGCACGGATTACATGTGCAAATTCAGAGGTAGAAATGGCCCCTAAATCGAAGACATTTTGGAGTGAGATAACCTTAGTCAAGATCAGTAACAGCTTTTACCTTCTCTGTTGCTATTTCTTGGTGTATGATGACTTGAAGAGTTTATTTACAAAACCGAAACAGCCTGACTTTTTTACTGTAAAAACTGGTTACAGAAACACTTGAGTCCAGACAGGGGAGGTGAGAAAGGTATCTCCCTAGTTTCAAGTTGCTGATGAACACTGGGGCCTACTTCAGAGAGTTCTGGAGATCTGACTAGCAGCAGTTCTGTATTACAGCATATTATTTTAAAATAATATTTTTAATAACTGATAATTGGAAAGAGAATAATCTATTGAAAAAAACATCTGTTTTAGACCCAAATCAGAAAATGCATGGATATTTGCAAAATCAAATGCAATACAAGCCATTGGGGTGATGTCATTTGGTAAGTAATTTTTTTTCTGTTTTTTTTTTTTTTTTTCAATATTCAGATCAACAGCAAGAAATCATTTAATATTTGGACCAAGAAATCTAATTTTTATGGTGTTTTTTTATATTCCTGTTAAGCAGGTATAGAAAAAAAGTGAGTGAAATTCACTGAATTTCATATGAATTTCATTGTTATGGTGTAAGACATTGTCCTCACCCACTGCCCACCTGGCTATTGCCAGTGTAGCAAAGGGCGGTGTGTATGTGAATCCAGCTCAGCTGTGCAGGTCGCCTTAAAGCACTGGCATCAGTGGGGTTAGTCTGACTGCTAAACTGAGCAGCCTGGGATTGTTCAGCATTCCCTTGGATAAACTCTAACAGAAAAGTCCTCGTTCTGAAATCTCTTCCTGCCTGCAGGATCTGGTATATTATTTCCTGTTAAGGCTGTGATAGTCTGGGGCCTCCCAATGCTTGCTGCTTCCTAAAATGGGTGCCATAAGAAGTCTGAAAGTGGCAAATGGCTTGTGGATTAAAAAAAAAAAAATCTCAAATCTGCTGTTGGGTTCTTAAGCAAAAGAAAAGCAGGAAAAGATGGAATGGAGATGTGGAGGGTTGGAAATGGCATGGCATTTAAGGGTAGTGTGATCAGAATTAGGATGAATATAAACTTTCATCAAATCAACTACGCAAGTATAAGTTCAAGCCATTTATCTTTGCAACTAATTGCAGGACTAATGTTTGTATTTAATAATGAGTGGATTCAGACATTGTGTCTGTGCATTTATGCGTAAATTCATACGTTTGCTTTAATTGCTGTGTGTTTCAGCATTCATCTGCAGCCATAACAGCTTTTTAATATATGAGTCTCTGGAAGAGCCCACTTTAAAGAACTGGTCTCGAGTCACACATGTGTCTGTCTCACTCGCTGTTGTCATCAGTGTAGCGTTCGCTGCATGTGGATATATGACTTTTACAGGATACACAGAAGGTAAACGGCTCGATTCCTCAATTTTGGTGCTTGTTATAATCCTTACATTTCTGCCTTTCTGTATGTCTTTTGCTTTAAATACCTTAGTGACCATAAACATGCAAAATTCATAGTATGTTTGGACAGAAATAGGACATTCCTTGAAATTATCCCACAACCAGAATGGAATACAAAGATGTCACATGTAGGTGTCAGATTCCCAGGTGTAAGCCTCACTGGTGCAAGTCCCCTTGGAATACTTCCATAGCCAAAACACTTCGGAGGATTAAACATGTATGATTTAGCCACATGATCCAGCAGGAGCATTACTACCAGGAGAATGCACTTCTCCAGAGATAACTCCCTGGTCATCCTTTTGTAGTTGTTGCTCTAGGAGTTATGTTTTTAGAGAAAATATGTCTTTTACACACAAGCTTTCTTTCTGAATCTGTCACATACTTATTTAAACAAACATCGGCATCTCATGCAAAATCTGTGTTAAGGGGAAGACAACAGATTACAAATACTGATATGCATATTTTAAAATATTTTTTAAAGATACATGCTACTTGAGAGGAAAAACACTGCTGCTAGCAGGGTAAGCTGAACGTTTCTCCTGGATGTAACTGGTGACTACAGTTGCTTGATGTGTGCCAGGAGAGGGGATCAGAAAGTCTCAATTACTCCAGTAACTCCAGTAACCTGTACTTCAATTAAATAGGCAAATGATGTTAAGTTCAAGCTAATTATGTTTTGCTATGCCTCAGGAGATATATTTGAAAACTACTGTAGAGATGACAACCTTGCTACATTTGGAAGGTTTTGTTATGGAGTTACTGTAATTCTGACCTTCCCCCTTGAATGTTTTGTGACCAGAGAGGTAAGAATTTATTACATTTCCCCTTTAACAATATGGTTATATATTAATAGTATTCTCACATTATTAATACATATAGTAGCTAAAGTCTGTGATTGGTCTGTAATAAATATGAGCATATTTTGTCCTGCTACATGCAGTGAGTGTGAGGGACTAGTTGTACTATTTAGACACTGGCCGTATAATGTTGTATTACATTTATTATACTACTACCCAAGACTATATCAATAATTACTTAATATCAAGACTGCTTAGAATTCCAAGTTGGGCATAAATGCCACTGTTGTTACTATGTTGAGAATAGCCAAAAGTAGCATACTTTTTACACTTACTAGTTTTTCTTTTTAGAAGCATCTCCATTTAGGAAATTCGTCTGTTCAATAAATAATTGTAAGTGGGTTTTATTCTGTAATGGGCAAATGAGAAGAAAGTTAAGTATCCTCTAAATCCGGCAGGTATAACTAAGTCAGTCTTGCAAGTGTTCTGCAATTTTAGTAATGCTTGGTGTGAGTTATTTTTGGAAGCAGATGGAGGTGTTTCCTTGAAGCAAGAAAAGTAAAATTCAGTCAGTGTATTCTCACACATTTTTTTAGTTTCCTATGGTTAGAAGATTTGGAATAATCTGATAACATAAGGAGAAAAAACAAGTTTAAAATTGTGGTTCTGTTTCAGGTGATTGCCAATGTGTTTTTCCATGGGAACCTCTCAGCAGTTTTCCATATTGGTGTGACAGTAGTTATCATTGCTGTGGCGACTGGTGTATCATTAGTGTATGATTGCCTTGGAATAGTTTTAGAGCTGAATGTAAGTGAACCTGTGTACTCTTATTTAACAAATCACTTTTTAATGAAACAGAACACTGTAAAATCCACAGCTCTACTGAAAATCTTATGTCATTTTACATAGTGGTCTGTAGTAATGTTCACTGCTTCAAAATCAGGTAAGTAAAGGAGAAAGGAAGTTCAGGAAGTCAAGTTCATATCATTGAGGGGGCTTTTAGAACAGTTTTGGAGAAATGGCAAGTGGCTATGACTTAACAAATATGTTTAAACTGCAGTAGAAATCGGTAAAATACTCATCCAAACTGTATAGTGATATTGAATCTAGCATTTGTTTCTCTAATCCCTGCTTCTGGTGAATTTGGCAAATTACTAAACACTGGGGCAGATCCTAGTGATTGACTTGTGCCAAAGCGGCAAAAGAACAGAGAGAGGGGTAGAAAGAAGAAAGAACCAGGAGTAGTGAGACCCCACATAGAGTAACTGGAATTTTTCCCTGCTTTGGACTTAACAGGGAGCAAAACTGAGCCATTTCAGAACCTGAGTTGTGACTGTTTTAAAGGAACGGCTCAGTTTGCCAGTAAACATTCCCACATCTGGTATCACCTCATTGCAGAGATGGTGCTTACCAGGCAGGCCACACAAGGCACTTGCTGCCTTGAACCAGTTCTAACACAGTTATGTAACTTTGGTTGGTTGGCTGGAACTGCTGTGTAATCTATGTGAGACCTTGACCACTCAGCAAAGTGGACTAACCTAATGAAGTCAGTGTGTTTTGGCACAGAATGTACATTTAATCAAAAGAAATGTTAAATTTAAAAAAAAATCCAATCTATGTTTATGATAAACATTGTTTGTCTTAACAGTTTACCTGTTTAAGTCATGTATGTTTAATTAAAAAAAAGGTGTGGAAATATGAAGGAAGGTGGAGAAAGCTTTTTAAGGGCAGGCCTTGCTTCTATGTAGAAATGTTTTAGAACTTACTTGCCTCCTTACATCCCTGTCCCTGCATTCGTTGACAGTCTCGAGTCATACATTGCATGCTTACTGATGGAACGAAATGGAGGGCATTGTTCTTTAAGCTATGTGATACACGCGTGTGGATTATGATACATGTCCACTGTCCTGATCCACAGTGCAGTTTATCTGCTAAGAGAGCCATGATGAGTGCTTTTGTAGCAGTGATTTAGCAGATCATGCTTGCAGTAATGTTATAGAACAGGTTGGAATATGCAGATAAGCTGTCTGATTGCCTCCTTTAAAAATAATTACCTACATAGTTTCTTCTCAGTCGATCTTTTCCAAACAATAACCAGATAAAGACTTAGCGGTATTCCTATTGTTTTGGTCAGGATTCATGTTTCCATTAAATTTTCTGATTCATGGCAACTGTTGTTAATTTCTTTCCCATTTTTTCCCTCTGTGTTTACATTACAAGTGCAGAAAATTTACCTGTGTGGGTATATAGGTATCAGTAAAAGGAATTAAATGTGTGCATACAAAACACACACCTATTCAGGCCAAATATACAAACCCCTCAAAAGCAAGTATTCCATCAGTGCAGTATTTTTTTGCCTAAGCAATTACTCAGTATTGAAACTGATACCTTGATTCAGTTACCGATAGACGTTGATTACCAGGCATTTGCATGGATAGCTCGTATCTTGTGGGGTTTTTTCTTTTCCTTTTTAAGAGAGAATTTGACAATACAGCTGTAGGTATTTATTAGATGTATTATTCAGTCTTGATATCCACCAGTAGAGAAAAATGAATAGACAGAGTCTTCGCATGTGAAGAAAGGTGATCTGTGTTTTCATCTGGCTTTCTGTCCAGCAGAAAAGCCATCTTTTGCCTCTTCACCACAAATGGCATTTGCTGCTGTTCCTCTGATTCTGCTTACTCTTTCACTACTTTCTGCTTTTAAAACAAAACACAAGCCATTGTGTTTGCCTTGTGGTAATTCCCCAGGGAAACTATTCAGCCATACAGGAGTCAAGGGGCCACACATTTGGCTATGTTGTTCTTTTACTGGGATGCTGGTTTGTGTTACTTCTCAGACCTAAATCTTGATTTTCATGAAGAAGACACTTTGTACATGTACCTATTTTTGATATCTGCACTGCTCAGTGTTAACAGGTTCTACCATAAAAAAAATAAAAACATTTGTACAAATGATGATGTGAAGTCATTCCTTAGGCTGGATTACTACCTCACCATAATTAAGCTGAAACATAGTGTTTGTTAAATATGTGACTAAGTAAACATTCAAAATTTCTGCATAAAATTGCTCTCTTTTGGCATGTAATTCATATGTTAAATTGCAGTTACTTTACTGTAAAAAGCATGTAAAGAGGTGCTTTTTATTTGTCCATATCTAAGAGAGTGCTTAAAGAGGAGCTGAATTTTTAATGAGAGGAGAGGTTCTACTCTGTCAAAGGGAGTTTTGCTTTCTTAAGGAAGTCAGCCTAAATCAGGTCATAAATACAGGAATTGCTCAGAATTCTTTGAACTGCCACATGATGTTTCCACTTTTTTTTAATTTAATTTTTTTTAAGGCAGTGTTGTATCTAAACTCCTCCATGGAATCATCTTAAATATTTTAATTCAGTTACAGTATTGCAGAACTGTTGTTTGGACTTGTACTGTGTTTCTTAAGCTGAGAAGTTTCTGCTAATCAGATTTAATAGTACTTGCAATATAAAACGTTATTCTGTATCAGCAAAGCAAGAGCATTTGAATAAATCTGTATTATTTGCCATAGCTTTACAGATATTTTTGCAAGTTATTTGGAACTTGGAAAAAAACTAAAAGGTTTCCATATTGCAACACTGAAAAAGGCCTTTATTCTCTGGCTTTATTGTTGCATCAGTTTAATCACAACCATTTAAAAGTTAGATTTCTGTTCTTCACATCTAAATATACATGCTTATGAGGTGTTTGTTTTTTTTTCTGTTGTTATTTCCCACACACAGGGAGTTCTGAGTGCCACCCCACTTGTTTTTATCATCCCACCAGCGTGTTATCTAAAGTTGTCCAAGGAGCGATGGAACCATTCAGATAACCTCATATCCTGCCTGATTCTTGCTGTCGGTGTGCTAGTGATGACAGTTGGGTTTGTTATGACTGTCTTGCATCCCCAGGAGTGTAGCCATGGAAAAGAGATGTTCTACTGCTTCCCTAGTAATGTTTCTGTTCACAACAGTACACTTCCACCATAGGTAACATATCAGTCTCCAGCCTAGATCAGGCACATCTCACAGGGAGCCATACCTGCCACTTTAAAGGAGAGTGGAACAAAGAGCCTTTATGCTTTGATATGCACTAAGAATTTTAAATGGTATCACTGTAGTTACGTGCTTGATTTTATGCTGCCTTCCTTTTCTAAGTAAGATTTAAGTTTGAACTGTTGAAACACATATTCTCAGAGGTGCCTTTCAGTAGACGTTACTTGAAAAACTTGCAAGCCTAACAAGAAGGTTGCAATTTTTTAACTTAGCCTGCAATGCTGTTTAAAAGCTATAAATTAAATGCTTTGGAATGTAAACAACTCCCATGTTTCATTGATTTAATTTCATGTTTATTAATTTTACAATCTTTTCATGTATATTTATTAGCACACTATAGCATAGGGCTTTTTGAAGTCTGGAGAAAAAGTATGTCTAGATCTCTGTGTCTTAAAATTCTGCTGTTAAATTGTAGGACCCTTATTAATTCTGTCTTTGATTTTGCAATAACTGTCCTTTAGTGCTGAAAGCTTCCCTTACAGTGGCTCTTCAGCCAAGGGCAATTTTTTATTCTGACTGAACTGTAACTGACACAATTTCACTGTAACTGTTACAATTTCTGGTCTTCTAATTAAAAGATATTGCATTAATAAATCCACAGAGGTGAATTTAAAAAGATTCAAGTAGGCTGTCTTTGTAATAATTTCAAGATTGGCAGAGAAAAAAATTACATGTGTAACAAACAGTTTGATTCTTACATTTATAACCCTATTTATTATTTCTGAAACTGAAATTAAACATTGCTGTACATCAGGCATGTGCAGCTTGAGCGAATGCCATAAGAAGACACTGTAAAGTTGATTATCATTCTTGTCCTCTGATTCTTTTCAGTATATGGCTCTTCATTTTGTCATGGTTTATCAAATTTTGGTGATTTTCTATGTTTCCCAAAATTCATTTAACATCAAGGATTCATGTATATATATGTATGTGTATATATAGTACATATATACATGTGTATATATAAAAGTAGACTCACATATCCCTATAGAATATGAGTAGTTTGAAGTTATGTGAGTATCCTCAGTCATATCAATGCTGGGATTTTGAAAATGTTTTGTTATCAAATCAAACTGTGTAACTTTGAGTTAATTTTAGCATTATTATGGTCATTGTGATTCCTCTTGCCCAGTAGATGTATACTGCTACTTCATTTTTATGCTGCTTAACGGGAATGGATTTTGTCTTCATCTCATCCTACATGACAAAGCTATTTCATTCAAGACTTCTAGCTAAGTAGCTCTTTGAGCAAGGGTCACTAGATAGTGATAATACTCATACGAATAACACACATATTAAAAGTAATGCTTCCAAAATGAATGTTTTAAGTATTAGTGGGTTTTTTGGGGGGTGGAGGGGTTTGGTTTTTTTTTTTGATTGGTTGGTTGGTTTGTTTGGGGGGCTTTAAGTTGTAAAGCTATTAGAGAGAACTGTGAGTGTTATTCTGCTTTAACTTTTCTATATAGAGCCAACTTTGAGGGTTATATTTTTTCTGTTGTTCAGGTACCCAGTGCTGTTGGCAGAGAATATTTTTCACCAGTTTAGATCCATCAATAGCTGATTTTGTCTTAGCTATGGGTGAGATTTACTTTCTTATATGCCAAATGGAGTTAAACCTAAATAATATTTCCTTGTGACAGCTAATGACATCTTACTGATGAATCAGAAATCTCTCATGAGCTTTACTGTTTGTTTTTTTTTCCCGGGTTTTTGTGGTTTTTTTTTTACTGTTGAAGCATGTTAGCTGGTTTCAAGTATTAATTATAAGTTATCTTTGCTTTAGTGTGTCAGTGGAATGATTTATAAGATGTGGTGTAGTATTGCCTGTTCAACGTAAACATTTGCTGAGGCTGTGTTGATATTAAATTGTGTTTATATGTCCTTTTATGAGGGATGAGTCTTTCTACACTTTTCTACTTATAAATGCAAATTTAAAGAAAATTTGTTTCATTCTTTCGAATTTGTGAAGTGTAAAGTCTGAGGTAGTAATGGTCAGTTAAATGTTTTCATTGCTGATAAAGATTCTTTTGCTCTTAGAAGACTTTTTTGCCAAAGCTAATTGCGTTCCTGTAATCATATGCTCGTGGTTTTCATTCATGAATTTCCCAGGTGATGATAGGGATCTCCCAGCCATAACTATATTGAAAAAGGGAAGTCAGATGCCATGGATACCAGAATTTAACTGCTATTTGGACAATGGCTTTAAAAAACTATGGTCACTTCCTTTCCAATAGTACGTAGTGCAACTTACTTTTACTAAAATGACAAATAACAGCAACCTGCTATATGCTTTCTTAAGACCTAAGAGGTCTTAATGCAGAAAGAAGCGCCTTTTTGTTTAATAATAAAAATTGTGATAGCCAATGTTTTTTACAGACACTGAAGACTCCCCAAAATAAAACTGTAAATATCACCAAAGCAATGCAGTATTTAAGGATATAAAAATAAAGCTATTATAAATATGACAGTAAGTAAGTCTTGATGCTATAGAAAAGAAAGGTACTTAATAGGAAACATTACAGCAAAGAGAGTATAACCACAATAAAGAATTAGTAGTGAATATACTTAAGCTTCAAACAGAAGTGTCTTTCTCCGACTGAAAAAATTCAAGGCAAAAGCAGCAATTTACAATCTGGTAGTTTTAGCAGAGCTCACCGAGAATGAACAGAAACTAGTTACTCCCTGTGTTATACTACTGTACAGACTTGCAGTGAAGAGTCTGCCTTAGGTTTGTAGTTATAAAGCAGGTTTGGTTGGTAAGCTGGAGTTCTGTAGCGTTGCTTAGCTATTGAACAAATCACCACCCCTGGCTCTTTACATTTCAATACAATAAAGTTTTCTTTTTCACCTCAGTAACTTCAGATTTTTACCTTGTTTTGTCTTGTTAACATTGCAGACTGGGGTTTGCTCTTAACTTTGTGAAATCCATTGGGAACCTCTCACTGGCTTTGCATGTGCAGGGTCTCACCAAAATCATAGTACTTCAGGCAGAGGTGTGCTGTGCAGAAAAGTGGAAGGAGTGCTGGGAGCAGCAATACCCCCCAGCTCCACGTGCTCTGTGGTGAGAGAACTTCACAGAGTCCATGTGCAGGGAGAACAGCAAAGTTTCACAAGTGCTTGCTGGCAGGATTTTCACATCAAAAGCTGGTAGTGTGACTCACTATTTCTCCAAGTTCCTCTCTCCAGCTGAGAAGGCATTTCAGGACACCAGATGTACAATTACCATTCTCACAGGAGCTAGCAGAGAGTTTCTGACTTTCTAGTACAGTGTGCTTCTTATCAATCACAGACTTCTGCACATTCACAAAATACTTCCTCCTGAAAGTTTGTCAGATGACCAAACCCCATGTACCTCCTTGGACTCTAGAGAATTTTTCTTCCTCCTCAAGTTTCTCTGTGCAGGTTTCTCAGGATTGCTAAAGGGACATAATTCTATGTATCTTTCACACACAAAATCTTTATATATCTCATATTACACACATTATCTGAATCTGATAAGGGAAAGATACTTAGATAAATAGATACACTGTTTAGTATTTGCGACTTACTGGCAAATGAAACTTAAATGTACTGTGAGGATTTATTTGGAAGCTAGTGTGAACACTGAGTAGATGTTAGGAAGAAAGACAAAAGTGGCAGACTAAACAAATGTATTGTGAGTGAGAAACATAAGATTGAACATGTTTCCATAGCAGGAATGAGGGAGAAATCAAAAACCAAACATAATGCACAGAAGAGTTGTATTTTTATAGTAGTTCTGTTACATGGAGATCTAATTTTAAAAGGAATTATCAAGTTTTGGCCTAGAAAGTGTGTTGCAACTTTTGTTGTTTGGATTTTTTTTGTGGCTCTTGGGAAAAGGACATGAGTGTCACATACCTTGTTTATGCAGTCAGAGTGGTTAGTAGATATTCCAGTTTTTGTAATGCTGCGTGAAAACTCTTGTGAAAAAGCAATGCCATGTGTATTATACAGAATATGTTCAAACACAGGGCAGTTCTGGCCCTCTTGGAACACTAATTCACTTAAAGAAGGAGGCATAGCTGGGATCATGTGACATTTGATGGAGTGGCAGCTGCTTAATTTTGGCCTTCTTTTATATCAATCCATTTGGCAAGAGAATTTGGAGGGCAAAAGACAAATACTTTAAAGCCTAAACTGACTTACTGGAAAAACTTGAATAGACCCTACAGGGCAACAAAAGTTACATGATTATGGGGACATATATTTACAACTCTTTTCTTTATACTGAGCACTAACTTTTTCCTTTCATCATACCTTTATATGTCACAGAAAAGGAATGTTTCTAATGAACTTCATCAAGTAAGTTTCAGGCTATTTTCTATCATTTTGCAAGAGATGCGTTATCTGAGAAGAGACAAATACATTCCTATGTTGTTTGACTGAAGAAGTCACTTGACTGGGCACTAACATTAAAAAAAAAAAGGAAAAGAGATGCTAAAACGTGAGCATATTTAAGCAATGTTCTGGTCACATAAATTCACTTCTGCTCATTTGCTCCTTCTATTTCCATTTTTTCTCTGGTTTATTTTTTCACAGAAAGGCTTGTCTGCCTTTTGAATCAGGTCCTTTTATATCACAGCTCAGTGGTCTGATGTGTGAAGTGCAAAGTCTTCTCTCTTCCATCTCTTTTTCTTTACATTAATATTCTTGGCATTCACCTACTACAGAATAATAGACATCTTAAAATAACATGAATTTTCACAGAAGGATTCTTACCTTCCCTGGACGATGTAGTTAGCTGTCTACCAGAGAAGAGATAAATCCCTGAAGAGACAGATCCCTATATTAAATTTTGAAGGAGGTAAGATATAAGACAATACCATAACACAGTGTTTTACAGCATTTTAAATTAGCAGCATGCTGACACCAAACTTTTGTAGCCATGCTAGTCTGCCTGCAGTGTATGACAAATGGTGCTCTCAGACTCCCATTCATATATTTAACAGCATATATTAAGTCTGTTCCCATCCAATGACTGGGCAGCGGAACGAAAGATTGTTTTGTCTAATAAGACAGTAATTCTTATACTATGCAACAAGATTATGATATAGCTCATTTTGTGCAGAAATCTGATCATCAAAGAGTAGTTTATAATGTGCTGGTCCTTCCAGGGACTTCATAGACCACCATGAAGCCTTCCTGGAAAGGTGGGACAAGAGTACAGTTATCCAACTATCATAGGATAATTGGCATTTTTAGTCTTTCATAAATTGGATATAATTTAATCCAGGTTTTATAAAAGAAGAGTAGGCCTCAATGGTAAAATGCAAATCTGTAATTGATGGCATATGAAATTGTTGCTGGTGGGCTCTGTTGTACTTGTCCCAGCTGTGGGGCAAGCATTTGGATGCAGCAGTCTTAAACCAGCATGTTGGGAGTGGGCGGGGTTGTCGACCATAGAGTTATGAAGCACTGTCAGTTTTCTTAATGAGGTTCAGCCACAAAAGCAGTGGGAATCAATGGCAAATACACAGTTCTTCCTTTCAGCCCCATGTTTCCAGTCTATTGCATTAAGTGGTTTACAGGCCACTGTAATAGGAAAAGACCATGAGAATGCGTGAGCTGGATCAGTATTCTAACTTTGCTGGTAGAGGCAAGAGTGTGAGAACCTTTGACAGAGGGAATGATGTGGCTGTGGACCTGCAGGTGGCTGAAGGCCCATGCCATTATACTTCATGGAGAAGTTACTCGTAGGACTGAACAAGAGAACATTTTTCATTTCTTGCACATGAAAAATACAGATAACATGGCGCAGAAAGCTTATTGCCTAAAATAAAAAGCTACTATTTTTATCTGCTTTCTGGGAATATTCAATCTTGTATTGCCTAAGAATAACAACAGAAAGATACTAACAATTCTGCTTGCTGTAAACCAATTCAGGCTTCTGGGACTGATTTAGTCACCTCTATCTGCTCTGAAGTCCACAGCAACCATTGACTAAAAGGGCAGAGAAGTGCAGAAAGATGAAAGGAAACTCGAAACTAGTCTTTCACTTTGGCAGCTTTTGCTGTTATCAAACATCAGCTGAACCAAGAAATCAATACAAGCATTCAAAATGCAAATCTTCAATAGATAGGAATACTGTTTCCTCTAATACATACATAACTCAAACTGTAAAAGAACTGTGGACTTCTTGGAGCAGAATTTACTGTAAAAGATTTTCTGAGTTGTGTTGCTTGCTACTTTGTATTATTAATTGCTCTGGTCTGTTCCCACCTTCTTTTATTAGGGCGCACCTCTTCCTTAGATGGATGTTCTATTGTAAGTTTTTTTTTTCCTTGGAAGACTGTGAAACTTGTAGGGTGCTTCCAAGAAGGCTTATATCTTGGAACTAAAGCAGGATGCAACAAGAAAAACATCCTGAAACTTTAGTAGGGCATCAAAAGAGGAGCCTCCTGGAACTGAGGAAGGAACTTTGTTGAAAATTTGCAAATATTCCCAACTGGTAGTTAATGCTTCCAAAACTAGAGCCAAGAAAAACCCCAACATTGTGCTTGTTGTGCTATAGTTAGCTATAAACTGGGAACTTACTTGTAACTCATTTGTAACACCTTTATTTTAACAATGTAAATTGCATAACATTGGACTGTATTTTTAAATTGTTGAGATAAGAATGTTTTACAAGTAATTATTGCTTATGATGAGCTTTACTAACTTGTGCAACAGCTTTGATCTATTTCCTATAATAAGTGGGACAGTGCTAGTGTAGAATTATAAAATAACACATCCCATGCATCAGGATGTCAGTAAGTGCTAGACAGAGTATCATGGGACTGGTACAGATTTATGAGGGCTATCACTGTGATGCAAGAGAAAAAGAGTTGTTAGTGTGAGAAGATGAAGTGAACTAGATACAAACAGGCAACTAGGTAAGATGTTGTGTTCAAATGTTAACCCTATAGAACAATGATAAATAAAAAATTGTCTATATATTTTCATAGTTTTTGTGAAAAAAGACCACAAACAAACCTTTAAAGTGGTGTTTGGCAAATACAAAAATAATCTCTTAATCAGAGTAATCTCTTAAAGGAATTGCAGAAACATATCTACTTACTTTAGTCCAGGATTTTCACTTTTGGACTAACTAGTACCAGTACCCTTGTAAATTAAAACCTGTATTAGTGCCCTTGGGGTTCCTGCAAATTACCAATGGATATTAAGAATTGCTTGTATTTTCTCTTCTTAGAATCATCCTGATCCAGACCAAATACTTGGATTTTTTTCTCCTGTATGAACTATTAATGTTCCTTTAAGTATTAAGCATATTTCAGTGCTGAAAAGATTAATTCATGAACACCAGCTTTCTGCATACTCCTTTACTTGCATTTAAATTTTTGTAAACCTCCAGAGGGCTCCAAAGTCATTACAAGGCAATTCAAACTGGAAATAGATTATCTTTAACAGAAAGCACCTACAGCTGATTTTTTTTTTTTTACAAAATATTTTGGTATGTGCAAATTAAACAAACATGTATTCAGAGTCCTAGGGAGAAGGAGGAAAGAATAGGGCTCCAAATTTTTTCTGTTAGCCCTGTCAGAATCCAGGCTCCTAATATGGGATGTTTCCATCCTACCCTAGAGGACATGTGAGGTCTTTTTCTCTAATGGATTAAGGGGAAAGACAAGAAAAACAGATGGCACAGTATTGCTAGGAACAAGAGGTGAGCAAGAAATAATCATGAGGATGAATTCAGGGATGAGGTTCTGTCTTTGTAGGTTTCTCTACAATTCTTTGCAGTACTGAGAATCTGCAAGAAATAAAAGATAGCAGTGATATCTCTTCTTTCCTTGCTGATAAGAGTTGTGGTGAGGGTGACATCTGGTATGTTAAGAGAAAACAGTGGCCAAGTTGCTTTCATTTTCAATGTACTTTAGAAACCTTTTCAGCATAAAAACATCACTGTGACAAGGTTGTCTCAACTAATGTTAACTGCAGAGCAGCCATTTTAAACTTCCCAACATCTCCTCCATAGCCATCCATTTGCACATGGGTTCTGTTATTTCCTCTAGCATAAGCATAGTGCATGACTCGTGGATCTTCTAATAAATACATAATAAAGTACATAATAACTCGATACAGACCTGAAGATTTATCTGGGTGTTACCAACAGTTGGGAAATTTGGTGGTTGTTTTAGAAGCAGACCAGCAGATGGTGCTCGAAAATTAGTCGCAGCATAACTGAGTTGTGATGGTGCAATTTCAGTTCATTTATTTTTCTTTTTTTGCTCTTTATAGAATGCCTATTACACCCATTCCTGAATTAAATGGAAGTGTGAATAAGGATAGAAGAACAGAATACCCAGCACTTTTTGGAAATCAGTCTCTGAATCCTTACCATTTTTTTTCCTGGCAATAATTGTTGGTTTTAATTTTGTCTTTTATCTTATTATGTTACTTAATTTCAGTTCAAATGTTAACAGCTTTATCTTTAAACTCTAGCTTTTCTCTTATCAGACTGAGATGGTTTGTCTTGTAGATTTAAGCATAACTGTAATAATATTTGGAGGGGTGATGGTAGATGCAGATGATAGTTACTGTTTGGTTTTTTTAATAGAGAAAGTCTCTGCTTGAACTGAAGTTAAGCTGCAATGATACATAATAATCTTAAGAGCCTTGGGAATTTTATACCCAGTACGTTAACCATAAAACCTTCTGCAAATAAGAACATGCAACGTTAGTTTCATATTCAGAAAGTAAGCATTGGCCTGTGCTAAAATGCAGTAAGCTTAACATGCTCTGCCATCCTGCTATCTCTGTCTGTGGCTGTGACAACCTGTTGATATCCTGTATTCTAGATTCTGCAGATGGTGTGCCCAGGTACTTTGAAACTTGGCAGCTCTACAGTCCCTGCTTTCTTGGATATTTCACTTGCAGACACCTTGATAAATGCCCACTTCAGTTTATGGAACAGTGTGAAAAAGAACCTTACTTGGGAGCTGTGTAAGCCCCACGCAAGGTGGATAGTCTGTTTTTAATTAAATATATTGGCAAGTTAATGAAGCTGTTTGTTTGAACAGTAAAAGCTTAACATTGGCAGTAACTGCCTTGATGCATCTGTAGTGCAAAGGAGAGATTTAATTAAAAAAACCAAAAAAGTGAGAAATAGTGTACTGGTGGTGGCATTTTGTGTGGGACGGATGAATTAGACTGGTCTTTGGCAGGACAGGGGTGTATACTGTGCTAACAGCGGACACAGCTACAAAAGTCACCACTAAGAGGTCTGTGGCCAGTACCAAAGTTTGGGTTACATAAATTCCAGGAAAATGCAGGTAGTGTGCTCTACAGTGGAATCTGGGAAGTAGAAATTTTATACTTGCATACCCGCAAAACCAAAACCACCCATGCATTCTTTGGAAAGGAGAAAATACAGTTAAGAAACAAGAAAAACTTGCAAAACAATGTGCAAATAAAACAAGATACCCATCTTTGTCTCTTGCTGCTAAGCCTATCGTCACAGACTTCTCTTAAAATAACTTTTCCATTAGTGTTTCAACTGATGCATCAGGGAAAAAAAGTAAAGATTTATCTGTTTGCTGTTTGGTTGCACATAAAAAAAGGGACCTTAATACAGGACATTCAGAAAAGCATTTTCAAGTAATCACAGTTCTTATAGTTGATCTGTACACTCCTTGGTTGGTGACACCTGCAGCATCCATGAGAAGCATGTCTCTGTTGGGTTTTCTGCTGTAAGCTACTGAGAGTGCTGCACTTCCAGCAGAAAAAAAAAAAAAACAAACCAAAAATGAAAACCTGAAATATAAATTAGGATTCAATTCAAAACTGTGCGCATACATACAGTGTGATTTTCATGGACCTTAAATATTTGACTTAAGACTTTTGATAGACTGAGAATGAATCAGACTACACAGCAAGTCCAAAACCATGTGTATGGCCCTGACTGGCTTTCAGGCATGCTGTAGGCATGAAGAGAAAAAGAAAGGTATTTTTGAAACTGCCAATGTCACAATAATCCAGTTTGGAAGTTACATATGCTGTGACATGTTTTTGAATTCAAAGCTGATCAAATAATCTTCTATTCCTCTGTTCTTATTCTGCTGGCAGATGAGGCTCCTGTATCTAGAACACCTCTCTTTGCTTTCTTAAATAGAGGAATGAAGTAATTTGTTCATGCTTTCAGTGAGCAGACAGGCCATGTAATAGTGTGTATTGATTTTGTGGACTGTATGCATTATGTGAACTTCCATGGCCAAGTTAGGGACAAGTACGAGCAAGTAATTGATCTAGACATCTAGAGCCTTTGATACAGCTACTACTCTGTACTGCACATGAAGTTAGAGCTACAGCTCACGTGCACCTTGAAGTCAAGGCCATTCATGAGAGTCAGTCTACCCCAAGGCAAGATTCTTCGGGCATGTTCTCATGGGAGTGGTCAAAAGCTCCTGTGGAGATAACAAAAATGATGGTGATTGTTAAAGTTAAGCATGGCCACAGGTCTTTCTCTGTCACACTGCCATCCTATCTTGGGTTTGATTTTTAGTACTTTTGTTTCTTTGTACTCTTGTTGCTTATGACATTTACTGCGTTCCACATGGTGTCCATCAGCCTTCTTATTCTGTGTTTAAAAGCCTTGTTTCCTGCTCTGAATTCATAATTGTCTTCAGTTTCATTGACATTCATCTTTGGCTAAGGGATGAGATCATTTTTCTCTTAAACTGAGTGCATATATTTATATTTTTGTTGATCTCATCCACAGTAGACTTGGCCGGTCAGAAAACCAGCATGAATATGCTGAGATGGAGGTCACAGGGCTGAATGCCACAGAGTGCAGGCATGCAATAGTTGCTGACTGCTGTTTTTCTGTGAAGAATAGGAGACTCCTGTGACAGAGGCTCTGAAGCCTCTGGCAACATGTAGTGGACAAAGACTGCAGTGGGCTGAGAGCAGGCCTGTATAAACCTGGTGGGTTAGCACCTGTTTTGATAACAGCTCCAACAGGAAGCTGTTTTCACCTGATGCTTGTGGACTACCTAACAAATGGTGTCTCCTGCACTAAACTGGCCCTTCAGGAAAATGCAATATTGATTCTTCTAAAATGTGGCTCTTGCTGTAGGTCATTGAGGCTTTAGAGAGAGTAGCCTGGGCTCTAGATCAGAGGTCAAATGGCACATAACTGGTTATATCCACAATATGCATTAGTTGACCTTTGATGTCCCCTGGACAAAATAGAATACTGCTCTGGCTCTAGGCATAGTTTGTGTATGCATGCCCATGTGTGTGAAAGAGAGCTCAAAGTATTTAGAATTATGGAAACATACACAGCACCTTCTGGGACTGGTAAAAGACTTGCAGATAGCCTTATACAGAGGGTATGGGAAAGAAGACTAGTTGGTACAGTCAGACCATGGCAGGGTTTGATCTTGTTCCATGTTCCTGTCTAATTCAGCCATATAGACACAGTCTGCCTTTGTGACTGGTGAAAAGTGTGTGATAGATTATCAGCTGTCTATCAATGATATCAGGAGATATCTCTGTACGATTTATAGTTTTCAGACAATGTCAGAACAGGACTAATACAGACTTGTTTATGTAGTTCCTGCTTAATGAATAGGCAGACTGAAATCAATTCCAGAATTATAGAGGTTTCATGTTCTACCTGCAGAGGGCATTCCTACTATTCAGTACATCATTCCTCTCCAGTTGACAGTGAAGGGATTATTTATGGTTATCTCAGTTAAGGCTGCATGAATTGGGAGCTTAATGATGCTTGGTTTACTGAGCATACCTGCCATCTGTGAAGACACTGAGAACCTATAGCTGTGTATATATGAAACAGCTAAAAAATGCTGGTGTGAGAAGAGTTGTAAGTGAGGGTCACATTTCCCTGAGGAAAAATACTGTGAGCTTGCTGAACTATTTTTTTCATTTTAGTTATAAAGTGTTTTAAGTTATTGTTATGATTAATTTCTAACCCTTTGCACAAGTTTTTACACATAGTTTGTCCCCAGTGCAAAGCTCTTAAACTCCTTCTTAATAAAGCTACACCAAAAAGTTTGAACTTCCAAAGAGCAACAAAAGTTGCAAATATGAAAATTTTGGAAGAGACCTAATGAAATTGAGCTAGAATGTAGAAAGATGATATTTTATTTTGTTGGAACCAAGAAACATAAGAGGAAAAATACCATTTTATCAGAGCTATTAATCAAATATTTTTCAAAGCATTTATTTCAGTTCTAAATTTAATATGAAAGTGATTATTGTTATTGAAGAGGGAGCATGCCTCTTTGGCCGGCTCGGAAAGTATCCTCTTTAAGGATCTCCTCATCCTGGAAGTGACAAGGGCAAGGAATGTAGACTAGCTGGCAGAACAGGTCTGAGATATGGTAACCCAGGCCCATTGTATCAGACAATGGCAACTGCTGAACAAACACTGGCAGGGCAGTATTAGTCTGCACAAGAGACATGCTGAAGCACAGAACACTTGAGAATCTATTCATGAGATAGTTGTTGAACCCTGGATGCCTCTGGAAGTGAAGATAACTGTTAAAAAGTTAGCAGTGTCTATCAGTTGAGAATAGAGCTTTAAGAAACATATAAAGAGGAACAAGAGGAGTCTGCCTCTTTTTTGAGACTTGGCATTCTACTTCTGGGGATTCATTCTTATGGCAAGCTATAAGACAATATTCTAGGAAGTCTGTATTCATTATGTCAAAGGGATTATGAAGCATATCATTGGGAATCCAGGGCATGGAAATGAGAATAAGGTGCTTGTCAGGAAGGTCATCCTTGGCAGCAGACACACCTGTATTGCAGAGCATAGTATTGCTAGAACTGCAGCTTCCTTTCATGTAATAATCCAGCATGTATTCATGAAACTGAGAGTGACTGAATGCTGTATTCCAGCTTCCAGGTGCCTGGCAGCTCTCCCCTTGGATGCATATATTTCTCCAGTCTCTTTCTACTGTCACAAGATGCTTGACACACAGCTTTCTCCTCTGAACTCTCATCAGCTCCCTGACAAAAGCTTATTGACTATTCTTTAGTGGAACTTACATAATAAATATTTGAGTGCGATTACTGCAGATGGTGTGCTAAGTCTTGCTGCTCTCAATCATATTTTTAATACAGAGGCCTTTCTGCTTATTCACACTTCCAGTAAAAGGGTTTATAAGCCCTAGAATTTTACATGTGACTAGGGTTACAGTGATTACCAGGTGGAAGACATTCAGGAAAGCTTTTCTTGCTGACTGGCAGAGAGATCTCTTTCTGTAGAATCCACCCGTCCTTACAATGGGCTCTATAATATTGGGCTTCTGGTGCCTAGTGCATGTATCTAGGTATGAGAATACAAAAACCACTCTTAGGTCTGCTGGATCAAATTTTGCTTAAAGAGATTAAATTGCAATGGTTACCTGACTCATGTATGCATTTGGGTAGTGGAAGGGAGGACTGGAGTTGTTGGAACTTGCTGTTTGTTCTAAGTTTGGCAAGGGATTCTACCCATCTTATTTTCTATTTCATGTATTACAGATTAAACTTGAGTACTATTCAGGCAGGATCTGCTGGTGGAGTAGATCCTGAAGCAGATGAGGGGTGAAATTTCTAGCAGAAATGGAAAAAGGCATTACCACCCCATGCCTTTACCACCAGTTCCATGGTGGCAATCATAGCAAGTTAAGTAGTTTAGATTAGATTGTAATTCCAGTATTCCAAGTAGGTCACATTTTTTTTTTTTGTCATGCCTGCTATGTAAATTTGAGGCTTGACTTAGAGGACAAATTACTAATCTTTGGAAAGTATATTTAGTCTTGATGAGACTTCTCACAAAAAAATGATAAACTGTATGCAAAAGCTAAAACATATAGTACAAATCATGTCCTAAGATTTTCCTGTCATTTCCAGCAATCTTTTTTCATACCTTGCTTTTACCCGCTACTAAATTTCTCCTTCAATAACTTGAATCTTTCCTGTTAATCTGTAACTGAAGCAGAATGTTTGCAAATGAAATGCTACACTTCTGATCAGATTGCAGTCTGCTGTGGCATTTTGCAATGTGTGATTCACTAGTATCTGGTGCAACCTGGAGAGATCTCTGGAAAGGCCAGTTTGCTAGATAAACTCAAGGAATAAGCTCTGTTGCATGGAAGGATTTAAGAAATATCATTTCACTTTCTTCTTCCCAGTATCAGTTTAAATTCTTATGGCTTAAGCACATTGCAGATTCCTGGTGTTATCTGTCATACCATACTTGGATACCTTTTCTGTGCTGTACTCTTGTTTTTCACTTGGGTGATATTTGAAATGCACAGTCATCAGAGAAAGCTTATAGATTTTAGTCTTTTTTTAAGTTACCGTGTACAATTTATATTCCCATTTCTAACAGTTAGCTGCACATAGTTGCTACAGTGCTTAAGAGAAGATCCTCTCTACAGTGACCATGATAATGAATTCTCAACGCTACCCTCACTATCTCCCACATGTTCTATTTTGCTGAAGATTGCAAAGGGCTTCTTTGCTTATCATAAGCCCCAGACGTCTAGGATTGTTTCACAGAAGTAACTTTCAGAATACATCTCATGATTTAATTTATAGTTAAGAAGAGAGACTTAGTTAAAACTAGAAAAATGGACATCTGTAAGGGTAGAACTTCAATATATTACAAAACTGTTGCTCTGAAATCTGCCTCCTGGCTTTTTCTCTTCTTCAGCATTGTGATATAAATCTTTCCTTGAACTTAAACTGTGGAATGTGTTCAAAAATTACATTGAAAGAGCCATCAGTTAGGGGTGATCTTTGCAGTGATCAGTAATTGTTATTGGTATCCTTCCAGGCACAGATGGAAATCCTGGTACAAATTCACTCAGAAGGCAGGACAGCAGCAGTTTCCAGCTGTCTGCCTTGTGCAGGTGAACTGGCATGATTTTCTGATTAAAGTCTCAAATACAAACTATGCATGAAAAAATCTGCTGTATCTAGCATTAGAACAAAGTCTTAATAAAATTAAAAGTATGGAAGATAGTATTACTTCATGTATGAAACAAGGTACATGTTGTCCACAATAATAAAATCTATTAGGAAAAAGAAATAAAAAAAACTTCCGCATGAATTTTAAATAGTTTAATTCCCCCTTCCTCATTATTCCCCATCTAAATGATCCCTAAGTCCAGTCTTTTTCCCACTTTTGTGAAGTTATCTAAAGAGAAATGGAGACTTAAATATCTACGATCTTTGAAAAATGAAACTTCTTGGCAATCTTGAAAACATCCATGCTTGATCTTTGAAACATCAGGTAAATCTGCACCCCAAAGAGCCATAAAGGATGTTGATCTTGCCCTTGAAGCCAGTAGGTTGGAGTTCATCCCTGGTGTCTGTGTGTTCTGCAGTGGTAAACTGGTAGAATAGGTTCTCTTTTTTCTAGAGGGTAATTTCTGTTAGGTTTAACTGGAGAATAATACATGTTTCTGTGATGTGACTCTTAAAATACAACAGATTCACTTTTGTTGTTTGCTTTGCTTTCAACAGAGCATATATTTAGTCTGATTTGCAATTCAGAAGCATCATATTAACAGTATAAGATATATTCAGGTTAACTATCAGTGGTTTAAGTCTTTATGAACTAGAGTTTACTTTTTGTCAGCTACAAATTTATTTTGTAATAGATACAGTTTTTTATCATAAGAAGGATTAAAAAACTTATTTTACTGAACAAATGTGGGGGGAAAATTAATTTTATATTCAGTAATTCCAAACAGAAATTGCAGCTGTCTAGATAATTAGCAATTTAGTTGTCTGTGTCATTTCGGTTTGATGTACATAAATTCTGATTCACATTTACTACCTTTCAGGTGTATATAGGAATGATCCTACTTGATGCAGCTGCATCACTTTGCTTCTATTCTTTTCATACATTAAGACAGTAATAAATCTGACTTTCTGACCAGACTGTTGATCAAAGTCATCAAAGCACAGATCTTGAAGAGTACCAGCATTAAACTCTTCTAGTCTTTGCTAAGGATGAGATTGTGGCAAAATTCATACTGCACTTTTCTTGAGCCACTCTGCATTTTTGTTCATCAATTGCACATGAAGTGGAAAAAAGGTGGCTTGGGAAAGTTAAAAAAAGTAACAGGTATTATTGTTGTTGTTGTTGATATAATTATTATAGTAGTTGTACCGTCTATCCTAATAGTCACTCTGATCTAGAAAGGACCCTTTGTCCAGCCCAAGGGTGTTGTTTTTACTTGTGCTATGAATTTGTTCCTCTACCTTTGTGTTCCTTAACCATATAGTCCGGCCTTGCCAGACATTTTTACCTGTTGATTCTCTTCCTCTCATCTTAGTCTTCGTATTTTATGCTGGAAACTGTCATGTTTCCTTTTAACCTTGATAATCACAGTCTGTTCTGCCCTCACAGAAATCTATCTTCTGCAGCTTTATCTCCCTGTTCTTTTTCATTCACTTTAAGTGTTTCAAAAATTTTCTGCCCTTGGGCCAAGGATTTTCTGAGGTGCACCTTGAATTACTTAAAACGGCTTATCCAGCAGGGTTCTGTCTGTAAAATCAAGAGACGAGAGTCAGTTCATTTACAAAATGCTTGTATGACTCAGCTCCAACTGATTTCACCTTGATCAGAGTCTACAGCTGCCTATTTGTCAAACGCAGTTTCATAAGTAGTAAAATAAGAGTACAAACCATTTAAGGTTACACTTTATTTCCCGTTACTTTCTCCTGCGTCTACATCTGGGCAGCTCAACCCTGTTTCTGTCTTTCCTCTTTGACTGTATGGCCTAAATAGACTCTGGTGCATTTCATTAGCATATACATGTTTATCTTTGTGAATCTTAGCCTGGGATGAAGCCCAAGAACTTGTATTTGACTATAATGGCCTGACTTTTAAGGCTCAACCCAGTCAATAAGCATTTCATACACTGCTAGGGAGAGATAAAACATCTCCTTGTCCTTGTGCCTTCACTTTCAGGCATGCTGGCCTCAGAGTTGTTAATGAGGCCATTCAGCATCAGCACTTTACAGAGAGCTTCTAAAGTCAGGACTCAAGCAAGTCATTCACCAGAGCTGTAATTTACCTTCTAACACCACCAAACTGCCTCTACCAGCTCTTAGAATGCTTAAGTGCTTGAAAGGTGTGGTGCATTATAATGTAAAAAATAAGACCGAAGGCAAAATCTTGAAATAATAATTACAGTAAGTTCAAAGAAACCACATACATCTATAGCACTCCTTTGCCTTTATTAAAAAACGAGGCCTTTCAGTTTTAAAGTCAGACCTCCAAATATATCTAAAGACCCGCAGAACATCAGAATAGCCTCTCAGTGTCAGACTGAATGTCTTATCTAGCCTGGTATCCTGTCTCAGACAATGTCCAAAAATGGATGTGGAGGGAACACTATAAATGAAGGGAAAGCATGTATACTTCCATAAATATTCCTGTCATCAAGCAGTATGTGGTTCAGGAACTTCCTGAGACAGAGATGGTGCTTTGTATTTAAGTATTCTTGATGGATTTCTTTCCCATTAACTTGCCCTGTCTTGTCCAGGAAGAGATAGGGGAGATAAAATGGGTGCTCTTGTAATTTTCTAACCTTTATTTCGGAGAAAAACACTGGACCTATTCCACAAAGTCAGAAATAGTTATAATGCTGCTATAGCAGCTCAGAGGCAACAGCAATTTAACGTTTCCTGGCATAAATGTGTGACGCTGGAGCTACACATTGGTCATGGAGAGGGACTGACTAATGCATTCAAAATCTGTTTGCTATATTTAGTTGGGTTCTTCTTTCCAAAGGAAAGGTTTAAAAATACCTTTAATGAGTTACTTAAAAGTTGAATCTTCAGATGTTTTAATTGTGCAGTTGTACTGCTTAGAAAAGAACTTTGCACAGCCTTCTAAATCTGGTCTAATGCCCAAGTCAAACTGGATGAACTAAGGGCATTTCTTTTGTCCATACAGAACATTTAAAGCTCTGTCCTAGCTTGGGGTTGTTTTTTTTCATAAACTTGATTTTTAATGAAAATTTTAGGATAATTTCATGCAACCTTTGTCTCGCATTAGTACACAGTACTCAGCTAGAGGGAATTAATAGATATGAATGTAGTGCCAAAAGCAAGGTAAACTGCTTCATGAGTAAATAGTAATTAGCATGTGAGAATTCTAGGCATCATTATATTTGTTTTATGCCATAGTAAACAGAACAAATCCAAACTAGATTGTTAAAACTTTTTTCCCTGCTGATTGTGTCAAGATAGAAATGGAATTTTCCAAAATGTTCCATAGTCAGTGGATAGTAAGCAGTGATTTTAGCACAGCAATTTGGAAGGAAGGAGGATGGAAGGAACAGCATCTCTGATGCCAGGAAGAGTGGTTTTTATGGTGTATGGACACAATCCCCCAAATAAAAGAAATGCTAGAAGTAGTGCTAGAAAATGCTTCATATATTTCTTAAATAAAATTAAACTTAGCTAAAACTTATCTTAAACTAGAAGCATTTCAAGATGCTGAGTATATGCACTGCAGTTTGGTAAATCAATAACAAATAGGTATTAATACAAGTTATGTTTTTATACAACACGCACAAAGGCAAGACAGCTTTCTCAGTCTGTGTTGCCAGAGGCTTATTGTTACCTGTGAGACTACTTTGCTGCTTAATTACCATTTTTTGTTTACAGGGCAGATAACAGTGATGTATGTACTGGTGGATACATAACAGAGAATATACTTGTGTTACCCTTGAGCTATCCTGTCCTGTGTACTGCTGCTAAGCACAGCCAAGGAGATAAATAATTTCACTTCCACATTCTCCAGAAACCTGGCTCTGAAATGGAGTTGTTAGCTTGTGCTGAGCTTCATGCAGCTGCTAGTTTCAAACTCTCTTTGACATGTCTGCACAAGCTGTGTTGGCTACACATAGGTGCTCTCTGACGAGGTCATTCGGCAAGGAGACACTGGCAAACTGCAGAGGAAAAGCAGAGTCAAAGCAGGGTTTTGAAATCACTTGAAATTATTTATGCAAACTTTCAAATTCAGATCAGTAATAATTTTCAGATGAAAGCTTCAAAGAATTTCTGCAACTGATGTTTCATCTCCCCCTGATGAGGCTTATAGTTGACTTAAAGCCACGTTCGGCTGTAATACACAGCCTTGGGCTCCTGTCCAGTGTGTTTGACAAGGTTGTGGGAATTATCGCAGTTGGTAAACTCTGCTGTGTACTCTGACTGAGACCTTTATCTAAGTATCTGTTGCTAACTTGTATTCGTATGTTTATTGGGAAAAAAAAAATCCAGCTTTCTAAAAGTTTAGAACACTAATGATTTCTGGATCTATGAAGCAGCATATGTGCCTACAGTGTGACTTAAGTAGAACTTGATGCAGTGTTGTAATCTTGAAACTGCTACCATATGAAGGTGGAATGAGCCTTTTTTCACAAAAAATACATTTCTCCAGCTCCTTGGAATTCACTGTATGCACATATGCAACGAAAATTCTTTGATTTGCCTGTGCTGAATGTCTCAGTACCATCTTATGTTTAAAACAGACATGATGAATACTTCCCTTCGGAGCTCAGTTGTTGGGCCCATTGCAGCAGTAGGTCCCTAAAGCACACCTGAATAAGCATGCTGCATATAGAACAGCTTCTCTTTCCTCTTAGCATTACAGAGGAGCGTCTCTTCCCTTCTTCTCCCCATTTATTCAGTTGTCAAATCAAAGCACACATTTCATAATGTAGGAGTTAAGCATTTAACTCCCTGTCCATGTTTCTAAAGCAGCTTAACACATGGCACTAATTTTTCCTAAATGAATGTAGCACCTCTGAGGATGTCCAGAGAGTGTGAGCCCTAGAAAGTTAACCAGGCTAGTTCTGAGTGAACTGGCCAAGTACCGAGAGGTACAAATTTGTGCAGCACAAGGCTTCTTCTCAGCCAATATGTTTTGTTTTCAAGATACAGTACAGCCATAACAATATAGAGTCCAGGACCTCAGATAACTCCTCTACTGATAGCTGAGCTATTGCTACATTTTCTGTATCTCTATTGAAGAAATTCTCAAATCTCTTTCAGATCTAAGTGTATTTTTCTAATAGAAAAAGGAGATTATGTTTCTTGTAGTGTTATGATTTATGATACAATAAGCTATAAGCTAATGCATTACTGATCAATTGAACAGATACCACGAATGTGGTTTTTTCCCCAGAGGTGATTTTTCTTACAAATATTTTTTGCTGTTTAAAGTTTGCAGACCTCTGTGTTGAGGATTTTTGCACAGTTCTGGAAATCTAGTGTATGATAGCAATTTAGTGAACTTGTAGTTTTGTCTAAACCCTAGCTAAGATTAGCATTTAAATTCATTCATATCTATCCTTCATTGCAACTACTGTGGTTAACATGACTGGAAAGCATCAGACAAAGCTGTTTTAAAAAATAATTAACATTACAACAGGATACATCATGGCATACATGATTCTATATCTTAAATCACTCGCTTCTCACCATTGTCTGAAGCTTTCTAATGTAACTCAAGTGCAATATTATTCCACATGAATACCTCACTAATTATTATTTAATGCATCCCCAAAAATACTTTTCAGCAAACAAAATAACTTAGAAATCATGTCATATAAGTGGTAAACATTTGCTTTGATGATCCAAAGGCAAAAATAAAATACTAGCAGAGTGAAAACATAATGGTAGTAATGGGAATGCATCATGGTATCATCATGCTGGTCTTAAATATGACCTAAAAGGACAATCTATCTCTAAGAAAGAAAATGCCTGTTATACACATATTAGGAGCAAAAAATATTTGGGACTGTATTATGTGTAGTAGTGACTACTGGACAATCCTATACAAAAGGCAAAAATTACTCAGTCCTAAATCTGACAGTATATGGGGTACCTTTTTGTGGACTTACTTGTACTTCATCTATCAGGTCAAAATATTAAATGGACAACTGCATTACTTACAATTTAGAACAACGTGATCCATCTACTTCTCGGGGTGAAACCTGTCTTTGTGTAGATGGCCAGCAGAGATATAACCTATGTATAAATTATTAAAATAAAAAACATTAAACACAAAGACTAAATAGTACTATCTGTGCAATACTGTTTAGATTAGTGGAGTCTGTGGGATTCTATGGCACTTTAATTACCGTAATTTGATTCCATTGCAAAGCATTGTATACCTGTATAAACCTAGCTGTAGGGTAATTTTATTATTAGTTTGGGTCATGTAGACAGGACAGTCCTAACTTGATATATTTTCTATTTTTTCCTTTTGTATGACAAGCTAATTCTTTATATACAAATAGTAGTGATGTGAATTAGTGCTATCCCATTTGTGCTGCTAACTAGATGTGATTTTAGCAAATTGTGTATTCTCCAGTATTCTCAATGTGGTTATTTAACACAAGAAATAGAAATAATAATTATAGCTTCTCGTTATGGTAACATTTTACTGTTTAGAAATGCTCCCCCAGCTCCATAGAAAAAAAAGGTGTTAACAAAATTCTTACTATTCCTCTTATGGATTTACAAATGAGGTCATAGAATCATAGAAATGTTTAGGTTGGAAAAGACCTCAAGGATCGCCAAGCTGAACCATTAACCCAGCACTGCCAAGTCCACCACTAAACCGTGTCCCCAAGTGCCACATCTACACATCTTCTTAAATACCTCCAGGGATGGTGACTCAACCACTTCCCTGGGCAGCCTGTTCCAATTCCTGACTCTCTGTGAAGCAATTTTTCCCAATATCCAACCTGAACATCCTCTGACAAAATTTGAGGCCATTTACTCTTGTCCTGTCACTTGTTACTTGTGAAAAGAGGCCACCCCCCATCTGGCTCCAGTCTCCTTTCAGGTAGTTGTAGAGAGCGGTAAGGTCTCCCCTGAGCCTCCTTTTCTCCAGGCTAAACACCCCCAGCTCCCTCAGCCACTCCTGAAACAAAGGGCTTGTCCTTCCAACCCTTCCCCAGCTCGGTTGCCATTCTCTGGACACATTCCAGCACCTCAGTGTCTTGTTTGGAGCGAGTGGCCCAGAACTGGACAGAAGATTGGAGATGCAGCCTCACCAGTGCTGAGTACGGAGGGGACAGTGTTCTTTCATTAAGTGTGCAGCTCAAATGGGCACAAACCCCTGTCCCTGAGCCTGCAGCAATACTTTCAGTAGTTATATACATGTGTATGCATGCTTCCCAAAACCTAACCCGCATTCTGGAATGCAGACACAGAAAAAGGCAGCTGTTCAACAGGATGGGATGGAAGCTGATTGCCTGCTCTGTAGAAAAAAGATTACATGTGGACTTAGATTTCATTTAACCAAAAGGAAGAGTCATAGTCCTTCTTTTATCTTTACACTACAAGGGTAAAAACCTGTTATTCATAATGTCTGATGTACTGGCAGAATAAAATGGCTCAGCTATCTAATATATTTGAATTATGCATTAGAAAATTAATTTAACACGGAAAACACCTTTCAGTTCCATATTCTGTTTCACACCTACTTTGCACAATATTATTCAAAACAACTACTGTGTGGCACAGTATGATTTCCAATGTGCAGAACTACATTAGGAGTGCATTCAGGTTATATATTTAAATCAGAAAATGTCACTAATAACCTGTTACATATTAAGAAATTTAAGAAGACCTTGTAAGAAGACCTTTACAATAGTGAACAATATTGCAAGACTCCTGTGGTCTATTTAGCACTTCAAATGGCTTTTACCACATGCAATAATGGGCATACCTGTTTGAAAATCATACAGTACATTGTATTTCTACAGCATCTTTTATTCAAAAATATTTGTATTCACATTTCTGGCAACCTCCTGAACAGAGGAGAGCAACCACCAGCACCAAAGCCATCTACATCAATTCCCATCTGTTATAAAAAATGCTATGGGATATTGTTGCTTTTTCAGAACAGGCAGGGATTTGTTTTTTGTATTTTAATTTATATGAAAATCCAATATTTAGTGAGGTGCCTGGAAATTCATGTCTCTACCTAAGAGAGAAGATCTCCTTCAAATAGCTGCTGCAATTAACAGCTGTCACTACAAGTGTAACTTGAAGGTTATGCTAACAGCAATCAGAACTGGGTATTAATCTGCAAACATTTATACTGAACATACAATGGCACCGCGTACATTCACAGAGTGCAGTGGGTGGTGACTTGTCACATGGATTAATGCCTCCAGATAAATGATTGTTTTACCTCAAGTCATCAACAAAGGATGACGTTATTGCAATGGTGCAATTAATAACCCACCACTTCATTAATTGTTAATGATATTTTCACGGATCACTTGGAAAATCTAGGGAACTTTAAATGTTTTCTTATGTTTTTTTCCCTCTTTTTTATTTTGACTATTCAATAGGAAAGACAATGAATAGTGTGTTAATATCCCACTTGGTATTCTCTGATGCAGCCCTCTGTTTATCGTGTATCAGAGTTACACTTGCTTTATAAGAACAATGTCTTCAGGTCAGGACAAAGTTGGAAACTTTGTAAAAATAGAAAAATTAAAAAAATACATTTATCTCCATCAACATCTTTTGAAACTGGAACACAGAACTGATTTTCTATTGATAAAGAAACAAAATACCATAGGAGTCCAGAACCTGTTTATAAAAACTGAGATTCCTAAGACAAATAGTATCTCCAGTATCTCCTAAACTCAGCTATTTTAAGTCTAGTTATCATAAAACTGTCACTGCAGAACATGACCTGAAGTCGGTCAGGTTTAGAGCCTAGAATGTTTCTAGTGGTCAGTATTTCAGATGTGTTTAGTTAACAACCAAGATAAGAGTAACAGATGTGGTAATGTAAGAAAATAAGCATAACCTCTTACCTCTTAAAGTGAGATTGGCATTTTTCAGTGAACTGCTTTTTTAGATAATCCCCCAGGCTCTACTGGAAATTGTCACCACTAATAAATTTCTTAATGTTATTTCCCTAGTACCACTTTCCTGCCTGGCATTGCTGAGTTTCTCCTGTTAGCGCACTTGAGCTATTCAATAGATTGCAATCTTTGTGGCATTAGTACTTGCCAAACAATTAGACTATAGCATATATTGGTTTTCAAATGAGATTGTAAGGGGAGTGCTACAACTGTTCCTTATCTGCTGGTGGTGCAGCAAAGTTTATTAGAAGGGATGACACGACACCAACCTATGTAATTATTCCAACTAATACACAATCAGCTACAAGGGTCTTCAGTTCAGCACTGTAGTGTTGAATCATCTTACACTTTGCAACATGGGAGTTTCATTAGAAGATACTGTCATGTAATAGTTTTGCCCAAGAAGTAGCTGGTTGGAAACACAAATTTCTTTTTTACTTAAACTAAGGCTGCAAACTGAATGCAGAAAGTTACTGTGCCCTGACTGCAGGAAGTCATCATACAAAAGAATTGGTCAACCTTCATCCTAACCTAGGAAGGGGCCAAACAATTTGAGGAGCATGAGAAAATAAAGTGGTCTGTCAAAAGAGAGAACAGATCAAAAACTTACATAAGGTCTTCAGTGGGATTGTTCCTGAGATTCTTAATTGATCAATTCATTGAACACTGTCTGAAAACTGGGCCATGGAAAACCCATCTGACTCACCAGTGATTAAGTTTTTGGTTTAAGAAACATACACAGATTAATGGGGTGTGCCTGATAATGGCATGTGGTTATTCAGGGTGTGATCAGCTTCTAGGGTCTGTCAAAACAGGTGGCTTCAGGTTTAGTCTCTGCTGAAGAAGGAAAAAATAAAAGCAGAAGAAAATCTTTATTGAAGAAGCACAGTACAAATTAGAAGGGCATGCAGGGAGAGGCAAAATGTTATTAAAGTAGAATATCTACACTATGCCAAATATAGTATTCTACTAGATATTATGAATATTAAGATCATATATTATGAATGTTAACATCAATTGGTCAATTATTGATTTTTTCCCAGCTGTATAATCTTAGAATTAGTCAGAAAAAAAGGACATTTATACTAGAATGGAACCTTCTACTTTTCCCAGTGGAGAGAAAATGTGTAAATGCTTTGTCGTTGGCTATTTTTCAACTTCTGTTAAGCACTGGCCAAAATGTTACCTGCTTAAAGAGTTACATTTACTGTGCAATGTCATCGCCTGGTCCCCCCGCACGGCAGGAAAGGCGGTCTGTGCTGACAGGGGTAACTAACGCGTTACTGCCCGACCTGCCCACTCGATACCGCACAGCAAAGCTGCGGTGCCGTCGTGCTCGAGGAGCAAAGTGAGGATCAGGCTGAGCCGCTGCTGCTCGCAGTGGCTCCTCACCCGTGACACGGGCAGGGCGCGACCCGGCCGAGTCCCAGGTTGGCTCGGCCCCGCTGGCCGGGCAGGGCAGTGCCCACCGCGACCGCCGCTCGGCCCCGCACCTGCGGGGAGCGCGCCCTGCGCCCTGGCGGCTGGAATGGGGAAGGGCCGAGCCCCAGGCGGCCGCCGGGATGCTTCGCTCGGGGAGAGGAAAATTCCAGCCGAGAGGAGCGGCCCTGCCCCTGCCGGCCGCTGACAGCCCGCGGGCGGGCCGAGGGAGCCCCTGCTCGGGGGGACAGCGGGCTGTGCGTGGGCGGAGGGCTGGGATGGGAACAGGCAGTCTCTGCGCCTTCGCGCCTGCCGCGGCGGGGAAATTCCGCGTTTCAAGTTTCTCGTCCCGAAGTTTTGGTTGGTTTGTTTTTTGTTTTTTTTTCGCTTTTGTGTTTTTTTTTCCCCTCCGCCCAAGGTGTGGCTCCACGAGCGGTCGGAGCCGCCCCGTGTCCGCGCTGTGAACAGTGGGCGATGCCCGCGCTCGGGGGCGAGGCGGCGCCGGGTGCAGCGGAGCGGGGCCGCCCTCTGCAGCCCGCCCCGAGCAGGTGAGGCGGGGAGCCCGGGCCGCGCGGGCGGGTCCGCGGGTTGCGCCCGCCCTGCGCTCCCTCGGCCGCTGGCATGGACAGCAGCGCTCGGCCGGCAGCCGCCCCGCCGCCCTCCGGGTAAGCGAGCTCAGGGCGCGGGCGGGAGGCGCGGCCGCCCCGGGCTCCGGCGGGACAGCCGGGGCCGTGCGTGGGGCTGCGTGAGGCGAGGTGAGAGCGAGGGGGCAGCTCGGGTCGGGGAGGCCGGTGCCGTGAGGTGCGGCGTTGGGCAGGAGGGAGGCGGCTCCGCAGCGTGCCCTTTCCCCTTCCCAGGGCTGCTGCTGTGGGAGCCCCGGGCGGGGGCAGATGCAGCGGCGCGGCCGGTAAAAGGCTGCGGGAGCGCCGGCCGTGGAGCCCCGACGGCACCTGGGGCGGCTCTCGGGGCTGGGCACGGGCTGTCTGCCCCTCGGCGGCATCTCGGCTGGCTCTCCGTGCTGGGCACGGGCTGCCCGCGCCTCGGCGGCATCTCGGGCGGCTCTCCGGGTTGAGCATGGGCGGGAGCCACCCCGCTGGGCCGCCGGCGCCCTCCTTGGCCGTGCCCGCCGAGCAGCGGCGCCCGAGTGCGGGCATTCCCGCAGGGACGAGTCGCCCGCCGGCGCCGCTGCCGCCGCCCCGGTGCCTCCGCGGCGTTAGCAGCGCGGGAGCCGCGGGGTGCGCGGCACTGCCGGCATCGGCACCTCGGGAGCATCTCCGCAGGTCAGCACTTGCCGGGCGGAGCATGCTGAGGTGCGCCGAGGCCGCTTCCAGCAGTCGGGGCGGGAGTGGCGGCGGTGTGGGAGCGCTGCGCCCTCCTCGGTGCTCTGGGAACTACCCACGCTGGGAGAGGAAGAAAATAAGTAAGGAGCATCTGTTGGGAGTAGTAAAAGGGCTTAGTTTGTTTGTTTCTAGACGTTAGGCTACTCAGACGGTTTGCTTATGTCAGAAAATGTAACTCTTAAAGAACATATATTTTAAATCTTAAGTAAAGCTGCCCCAGTTATAGATCAGGAGGAGGAGGATTTCTCCTGAAGTAGTCAGATGCGTTTGAAGAAAATAAACTCACTCAATAACTTCAGTTGGAACTTGAGTGAATCAAACTACTGGCAAGACTGCTGGAGTTATATCTAAATAGAAGAGACAAAATAACATGGTGAGTGTATTTTTTAACATAAAGACTTTCTTGACGCTTCCATACTCTATGCAAAAATGGATCGCTTGGTTTTCTGCCCAGCTGGCGACAGGATAAACAGGTGCAAATGATGGCAATTTACTGCAGTATTTGCGGCAGCAATCAAATGCATTTGCAGTCGTGGCTGTGGTGAATGTGGAAGGCTCACAAAGGGAGGGGTATTTATTCACTGAAGGCCTTGTCACCGTTCCTCATTTATATGTAACCACTGAGAAATGAACTTTATATTGTTAATCAGTGTAGAAGGTATAATTACAGTATAGATAATTACTGCATTTTTAAGGCTCTGGGTAAATAAACACAGCTGGAAGGACTGAGCATAGGATAATAGTGATTGATTCCAGGTTAGAAAGGGTCTAAAATATCTTTATATCTTGAAGGTCCTGAGTTTTGTGGGCAGGAGCATGAAAAAAAAAGTGCAAAAGGTACAATTAAAACTTTGGTTGTTCTGACAGTTTCTCTAGGCCTGTTGCCTGCCATAACGCTGTTGAGTGAATTTTGGCTGCTGCTTGATATCTAAGTCAGGAAAAGTCGTCTGTTCCCTTTATGTGACTTCAAGCATCTGTCAGCATCCGCATCTCAGTTGTGAGAAACATACAGCTAACAGCAGTGCTCCCTGCGTTAGCCCTGCAGATATATTTCCAGGCCTTTTATCAGCTGTTCCCCTATAATTTGGTACTTGGGAAATCAAGTTACCATGCCTTTCTTATTGTAAGAATTCTTTATTGTCAGTCTTAGGTATTTCCTGAAGATGGTCTCATTTGCTCATCAAAGCTTGGATTTGAGGAAAAAAATGTGGATGTACCAGCAAAACAGGCAACTCTCAGTTTTAATGAGAATGGTCCACAGATACATTTTTGAATAGTTAGTATTTACTGTGATTCTCTGTCTGAGATGATAGGAAAAATTGTGCAATCTGGGAAGAATTTCAGTTGAAGTAGCAGTTTTCTTTAAGTGCATTACCAAATGATGTGATATACTGCATTATATCTCTTTCTAACTTGTCTAGCTAGGTTGAAAGTGTTGCTAATCTGCAACTGAAAACTGTTTACCAGTCAATGGATTCTTAAATCACTGTTTGAAGTTCTGGGGAGTAATTACTGTTAACTCTTCACAGCTTAGGCAGTTTATTTATGCTAAGTGCTAAGAAAGGTTAGAGGTCTTTAAAGTGTTTTGTGAGTTTTCAAGTATTGATGTTTGGTCAGGTTTGGAACTCTTATATAAGGTTATCACTGGTGGCTCTTCAATATAGAATTTTGTAATCAGATCTATGGGAAGGGATCCTTTCCCAAAGCTTGTTCCCATAGATCTTGATAGGATCCTGTCATATCTTGGTGTACTTTTTTCTAGTACAGGATTATGCTTTCCCATGGAATAATTGTTTATTGAAACTGGTTGTGGATAAAAATACGTTTGAATTTGGTGAAAAACATGACTGTGTTACTCTCACTGTACATTCAAGGTAAACATGGGAAAATTTTAAAAATCAGCCTCTACGAGATTTTTTTTTTATTTTTTTTATTTTTTTAATATGGTGAATAGAAACTGTGCCCAGCAACTGGCTGGAACTTTTTGGAATATGATGAATAGGAGGTGTGCCCAGTTACTGGCTGGACATGACACATAGTTTCTTCTTTTAGCAGAAACTTGGCTGGACCGACTTTTAAGGCATTTTTATAGCTCATCTATCTTTCCCTGAGTCTGAGCAGCCCTCATGACAGTGTGCTCCTGCCAGGCCAATTGACACAGTCTGCTCCTGTTCATCACAGAGCTGAATTGGCTTTATGTGTTGTCTGTGTTATGGATAATAGGAAAATGTGTGATTTTAACACTTACAAATAAAAAAAGCAGTGGCTGTAGTTTGTGTCCCACCTTTTGGACACAATTTTCCTGCTGTTGCTGGATATTCTGTACATTTGAGTAAATAAATTTTACATTACAAGTACATGTCAGTACTTGACACAGGATTTTACCATGAAGAACTGTGTTATAGCTTAATACGCCATTATAATATTGGAGCAAATGTGGATTTAGGTAAAGGGAAGATTGATATCCTTTGAAATAGTAGAATGCACATTGAGGTCTGCCTTTACTTCAGTTGTAATCAGTTTCTGAGAATTTCATGTTATTTCATTTGTTCCCTTAAATCATATTTAAAGCTATATACTTACTTACAAAATAACAGCTTCTGACCTGCTTTACCCAAGGAAACCTGCTTTGTTTTGTAATTTTCATTGTATGTCTGAGGAAAATGTTCTTAGGAGATTGAGCTGCTCTCCAGGGGCTGAAGATAGTGATGGTTGTATGGGGGTGGGGGCAGAGCCAAACAGCTTTGGTTAACTTACTGCCAGAAACACTCCTCATGTCTGTCCCATTCACTGTTGCTTGGCCTAGTGAGTGTATTTGCACAATTTAATATGGAGAACAGAACTCTTTTTCCCATGGTTCCCAGGGCTGGCTCAAGAAGTGAGAGGTATTTTCAGAAAGATTAAGAAATTTACCTTTTGCATATATCTGTTGAATGTTCATGAAATAATTTCAATTAGATTATGGATTTCTGGTGACATAAGCTGTGGCACAGTGTTGGCAAGTGTCTGGTATCGAGCTTGGAATACTGATTTGAGTTCTCTTCCTCTCTTTCATGTGTTTGGTTGAGTCATGTCACAACATAGCCACAGATTTATTCAAGTATAAATGAAAGTCTTCACTGTTGTGGAGTGCAGAAGGGGGTAAAAAGTGTAGCAATATCTTTGAACCAAGGCACAGCAGCAGACTGGGGTTTGGGGTGTGTGTATGTGTGTGTCTGAATTTCAGTGTAGTGAAATTTAAGTCAGGGCTGAAACTACATTTTTCTCTTGCAATGAATTAGCTGTTGCTACTGCTCTGTATGCTGCATTGCTGTATACACATGTTTATCAGTAAATGCAAGATCTTTTATACTTGTGGTACTGGGTGGTAGCACTATCTAGGACCAGAGGTTAGACTGTCACGGGTCTAGCAAGTGGTCCTATCTTAGATGTGCTTCATCTCCTAGACTGAGGTCTTCAAGATAATAGCACATTCTTCCCACCCGCATGACCCTGATGAAGAGCAACTAATGGAGCAATAACAAAATGGAAAGAATTTTAAGAATTTGTGACCACAGAGTTTGCTGGATGTTGGAAGCAGGGAGTTAGCTCCTTGGTGGGTGGATGCCCATCAGGGGCCACTTGAATGCTAATCATTCCAGGGGCCAATTTACCATCTGAGTTCCAAACACTTTTTGAGGTGATTATGTTGTTCTTTTTAATGTATTTGCCTTAACCAAGGCAGCATCAAATGGTTGCATGACACTGATGCCAATAACTGAATGTTGTATTTAAAAACTGGTTTGATTACTTGAACTTTGTGAAGTCTGAAGTCATAGCTGGGTGCCTATAGCATAGTCAGTGGTAATATTCACTGTTGTAGTGTGTTGCTGTGGGAATGAGATCAAGAAAACTTTAGGGGGTTGAGGAATGTGGATACTAGGGTGAAAAAATGTGTAGGAGGGTAATACAAAAATAGAGAAATCAGCAGAGTTATTTCAAAACTTTGTCCAAGTGCGTTGGGATCCCGTGAAAAAGAAAAGTGAGAGCTAGATAATGAGGTACTAAAGCATTTTGGGGGGAAAGTGCTTGAGACTGGAAGGTGGGGTTTGGTGTTGTCTTAGGGTAGGTTCTTTCTGTTGTTACTAGATCTTTGTTTTGTTTTGTGTGCTTTAAGTGAGATCAGTGTTTATGTAAACCTGAAGATCACTGTTTATTTTGAGTAGGCACATCTGTGTTGGGTGGAATAAGAAAGGAGTTCATTGTAGGGGACCACAAGCTTAGGTTCCAGGGGAAACTGAAGGTCTTTACGGGACTCCTGCCACCGGACAGATAAAATAATTCACTAAGAGTATTTTAAAGTTGCAAAAGAAAATGGTTTCTCCTGTAATCTGGCAACATCTAAATAGGTCTCCCTTCATGAAGTCCAGTACTGCTTCTGACTATCTTGACTGTAGCTTGAAAAAAAATTTCTAAGCATGCAAGTTTTTCTAGGTTGACTGCTGTTGTTTCTAGCTGCCACTGTTGTAGTTTTATGTGTGCTGGGGAGCAGCAGATGCCAGGTTATCCAGCCAGTCCTTGGAGCTGTAACAAGGTTAGCATGCTCAGCCAAATATTTCTTCTTCTTTTTTCTAGAAGATACCAAGTCAGTATGATGAGTTGCTCTGTTAATGTAGTGGATATCAGGAATGCCAGGTGTTCTCTTTTATGGCTGTTTGCAAGTTAAAACAGATCTGATTGTACACTTTCTTTTCTTTTCACCTGGCTCTCACTTGCTTCCCCAACAGCTGACCTGCTACTCTGACTTAAGTTCACACAGCTGCCTGCTGTTTGAGAAGGAGTTGCACTTCACTGTATTTGCTGTCACTGTGCACTGCTCTGAAACTCAGAGTTGACGTCAGGGCATTAGAGGATGACAAGAAGCCGAGATGTTGGCTCCTGGATTCCTGTAGAGTTCTGTGGCTGTGCCCAGTGTTAGCACAATGAAGAGGAAACTCTGACTGTGCAGTATAGGACAATGGAGAGTTGAAGGGGGAAAGCCACCCCTGCTGTTCTGAGCTGTAACAACCAATTAAAAACCTGATGACGCTTCACCTGAATTCTCTCCTGAGGTAAGGTCCCACAATTAAAAATGCAACTCCTTATGAAAGTAGACTTAAACATTTACTAGCTGGAGTTCCAGTAGGTGTGTTCTGTTTTAAAATCTCCATGGTGATAAACTGATGGATAAAAAATGCATTTTTTTCCCCATGGTTTAAGAAATGCTTTTTATGCAGAAGTAGAATACCACGGGAATCTTAACAGGATTCAGACTTCCTGGATTTGTTTTTTATTTACTAGGAGTCTGTCCAGGTCAGAAGGGGCATGTACGTTTGTTTGTATCTTTTGGTTGTTGTAAATGAAGTGCTATAGGCGGTTAAAAGATGGGTCCCTAATCCATCTATGAAATGTCTCCCTTGGGAGCTTGCATTAATGTCAACTCTGCTGCAAGGCTAGGGTTGTCAGGATCGCTGTTTTCAGTTGAAGAAAATAGAGTATGTGAGTATTTTTAGCTGGGCGTAAGGTTTCTTCTGTGAGGAAGCACTGATTTTGTTGGAAGCTTTAGTTCTGCAGAGGTTCTCATTGAAGAAATAGCTTCCAAGCTGTGCTTTCTTAGGTGTGTTTTAAAAATACTTTCTGCACGTTTCTTTGATTTTTCATTTCTGTCCTGGAAATAGAGCTACTTGGTTTGGAAACTATAGATTAATCGTATTTAATAATAGACAAACCTCTCCTTCCCAGACAGTGCAAACCATTGCTCGGTATTAAACAAGAAATGTAGTGAGCTTGAATAGGAAGAAACAAAACAACACCCCCAACAAACAAAACACTGTCCTATCTCCAAATGACAGCACTGCAAGTGTGGGTATTTTTTTTAAAAAATCAAATCTATTTTCAATTTAATATTCCTGGATTATTGATGTATTGATTTAACAGTCTTGTTTTTTTCATGGGCCATGGTTTCTTCTTGAGAATTAATTTTCCCTTTTGGTATTGTATCTGACTTTCATGTCAGACCTTAAGATGCCTTTTGTTCCACAGACTGATGCTCTATACATGGGATTTAGCAGGTAAGTGTTAAATGTTTTGCTATGGGAAGAGCAAGATAAGCATCTTTATCTGTCCCTTAAATACAGACTTACTATTTTTGTTATTGGAGGAACTGCTTCTTCTACTCTTTTCACAAAATGAATTGTATTTTTTTTTTTTTATGTTTAATCCAGTTTGACTGTTTGCTTGTTTGAATTGGATTTTTTTGTCTGTGTCCCCTCCCTCCCCCCTAGTTTGATGTGCTGGGTGCATTGCTGGGTAAAGTGAATTAAGTAAGAAAGTTCAAGGATCTGGGACCATCAGTAGAGTAGAAAGGGAAACCTAGTCTTACTATTGCCCAGAAACGTTTTATATGTATTGCTCTTTGCTTTTGTAAAACCTAGGTCGTCCTTCTGTAGTTAAGCTAGACTGACCAAAGAACTGGATGTAATATTGCAGGTGGAAGGTGATCTTCTGAAATAGCAATTGTTAACTGTTTTTCTAACAGCAGTTTTGGAAAATCTTTTTACTTGGGAAGAACAATGTTTTGTCTCTGTATCTAGTAAAAAAAAAGAGGAGCCAAGATGTCTGTTAATAGCAAAGTTGAGAAAACAAATGTTTACTTGTCATGTAGCCCCTTGAGGCAAAGATGAAGTATGAGTTTCTTTACTAGCAGCTGTGGATTTAAACATTTTTGTCCTTCTCATTAAAAATAAATGTTGTGCAGAATTAAATATGTAACCATTTTGGCTTTGAGAGACTAGAAGTGATTTGCATGGAGGGATGTGTGTTTTGCTTGTGTAGTTAGTAAGTCACCACACAAGGTGGGTGTTAGTTGATGACAATAGAGCAGTACGTGGAGTTTTCAGAAGTGCAATTTCTGATGACTTTCAGGCATTTGTGTAAAATCAGAAATTCAAGCCATGCCAGAAATCTGGACTTGGATTTTTTTTTAATTTTTTTTTTTTTAATTTTTAAATTGAGATACTTTATTATTCCTCAAAAATCAGGTACTGCTGTATGTTGAAAGTTTCCCCTTGGTTCCCAAACTTTCACTTCTTACGAGTTACTGCTTTTTCCATTTACTCTCTGGAGTCTCCAGACATAAACTTTTCTCTGTGCTCCAGTGCTGGTCTCTGATTCATGGTCTCTGACTTCCCCTTGCCTGCAATTTTGATTTTCTTCCACCCACATTACAAAGCAGCCTCACTGATTCCATCCTTGGCACCCTCCTTGAGCTATATTTGCCTCATTTGGTTTTTAAAGTACTCACTGCTTGGAGAAAGTCCTTTTTTACTGAATCTTAACCTTCAAGGAAATTTCTAAGTCCATAGCTACTGGTAAAGAAAGATGTACTTCATTTTTGCCTTAAGGGATTACAATCCAATATGACCAGTGGACCTTTTTGGATTCTGGCTTGGTGTATTCCTTTAAATCTTCAGATTTAAAAAGAGTTTGGGCCTTCAGCTTGGTCCTTCCATCTGGTGTGGTTTCTTTCTTTGTTTGTTTTCCTGTGTCCCATTCTCCCTGTATCCAATTTCTCTTCCCTGACTTCATTCTGAAACTATAGATTCTTTTTATAAATATGGCTTCATGTTTAAATATTACATACCATGTTTTACCTGGCTTAATCCATCTTGTTCCCTTGTACTTACATGGGCATGGAGACTATTTTTGCCACAGTGTTTAAGGGGAGAAGGGTTTCCCACGCCCTTTCGTAGGGCACTTAAAGCAGGGTCATTGCCTGTCTTTGCAGTTGCTGATCTCATCTGCTCACTTATCTACAGCTGAGCCTTGGACATTGCAGGATTTGGAGCTGAGGGTTAAGGCAGGCGGTGATAGCTGGAGACATGACACAGGATTTATTTTTTTTCTTCTTTCAACTAGGTCCGAGTTTAGTTATGACTTTGTGGGGCCAGTAGCAGTAATTTTATTAATGTGTTATATGCTGTCCTTCCTCAGAATTAGATATATTTAATTTGATGTCTGCGTGACATGTTAGCAAGACGTTTCTTGTAGAATTGAACTGCTGGAACTGGGTCAGATGTGTCTTTATTCCTTCAGCTTCTTAATGCTTCTCTTGTTTCTTGATGGTTGATTGGGGTTTTTTGGAAGGAGAGGAATCTGGTTTTCTGCCAAGTGATATCTGCAGAGATCAGAGTATTTTGAAATCTAGGTAATTTTTGAGTTTTGTTTTGGTGGTTATTTTGCAGTGAAGGACTCATATTCCTCCCTCCCACAGGTATTGTTGAGATAGTCTCAACATGCCAGGCAATGCTTGTTCACTTCTGTAGAAAAGCAAGATGAAAATGTGGAAGATATGGAAAACCAAAGCATTTTATAAGCAATTCAGAGCTAGTTTGCAATAGTGAGGGGTATAGGAGGGAATCTGAAGAGGCTTATTTTGGAAAAGTAATAAGGAACTGACATCACTGTCTGAACTGCTGGAATCTGTCTTATTTCTAAGCATCTTTCTTTGACTGTTCTCATATTTCCACTGCCCAAACACTCTTACAAACTTTCCAGTCTTCCTCCCAAAATACACTGCTGTAATGCATCTTTATCCATAAATCTCAAATGAATAAGGGAGGAAAGAAACTCAATGAAGTGTAAATTTTAAATGGAACCTTAAAAATATAAAATGGTTTATTTTAGGGGAAAAAATGGGGGTTTGGTACTATGATAGTTTTAAAATATTCAAACAAACTAATAGGTTCTTATTTTTAGTTTCTGGTGGTGTTCTTTAAGATACTGCTTATAGGCTGTTTTTAGGTTTTCTTGCTGCTTTCACTCATCCCAAAGCTTTCCTGGACTCTGTAATTCCAATATGTAAAGCCTGCCAACTAACAGGTTTACAGGATTTTTCTTTTTTTTCTACAGACTGCTTGCCAGCACTTAATCCAGAATAATATTTTATGTTAGAATTGAGAATGTTTGGAAATAATGACTCCTAAATGCTCAAAGTTCACCCTATACAATGCCAAGCAATACTTCATACGTGTTGAGTGTAGATGAAAATTATAAAATCACTTGGTACCCTGACTGAGTAGTCTTGTGGAAGGATCTGTACAGTATCAGTTACCACTCTGCCCCTCTGTGTAAGAGGCAGCTGTCCTGTGTGCTGTCTCCACTAGAGAACAGCTGGATATTCCTTCACATTCCCTGACTGAAATCTGTCTATTCTCCGACAAGCTGATGCTGCCTCTTCCTGCTCATGGTGCAGAGATCTGCGGTAGGAAATGAAGTGTCCAGTGAATTGTTTCTTTTGTAAAAATGTTTGTCAGAGCCACTTGGGAGAGCTTCAGCAATTTAAGATAGAAATACCCTCACAAAATTCTACCATAGTTTATTGAAAAGTGTGCAATTCATTTGCTAACAACATACTCTCATACAGGAAAAATGGTTGGGTATGTAAAGAATTCTTCTGTTAAATAAAAAAAAAGCTCCAAGGTTAGAAGTAATGTTTTATAATGTTTTGACTTTCATTTTAAAATGATTAAAAAACTTAATGAGATCTAGAAAACTCTATCTGTCCTTATTGGCCTTTCCCACATCCTGTCACATCATATTTCACATCTCAGTCATACACTGAGTGTTTCCTTGAGTCAGTTTGTGGTATCATGTGAATAAATGCTCAACATGGTAGAAAGATTTCCAGTCTGTTTGTAAAGGAGCATGTGATGTTTTATCAAAGATAAGAAGGCGTAGCTAAACATGGCATAGCATAGCTTGAAATTGTAAACGTTCAGTCATTTAGCTCAACTCATTAAAAAACTTTTGGCTTCTGATGGTAAAATGAGATCCATCAGAAAATGTGAATCACATCCTCAGATGTATTATATTAGGTGTATTAGTTGCCATCATGTTTATCACAGAACTAACAAATATTTTCATTTAAATATTGAAGTGACAGTGAGAAAGAAGTGACTTGGTGACTCTTTATGAGAAAGACCAGTTCATTCAGGGATCTGACACTGGATAGGGAGATTGATTCTTCCTCTTCCCCTTGCCATTTTTTTTTTTTTGATTGATTTTTGGTAGTCACTGAATAATTAACAGTGTTTGCATACCATTCTCCCTCCTTTATGGCCTGTCTAGGCAGAAGGAAGTTTTCATGTCTTCTAAACTCAGTAGGTTTGCTGCTGCTCTTCAGCTGGTGGAATAAGTTTGCTGCAGCTTCTTTCTGTCCTCTTCTTCAGTCAGAAGAAGCCTGTGATAAGATGTGGCTAATCATGAAAGTTGGGGGTAATTCCTTTTTCTCCTTTTAAGGTTAGACAAGGCTTTCATTCCTTTGCCTGTATTCACCTTAGGATAGTCTTGTAGTTTGGGATATTTTTGAAGTATCAGCTTTTAATTTCTGGATCCAAAGAGAGCCTTTCTGCTTTAAGCTGGCAGCACCACGGTAGTGACTTTATGTAATAAAAATTTCAAAAATTCTGATTGTCATTGTGTGTCAGAAGAACGGCTGGATGGCCATTAGCCACAATTTGAGTCTCTTCTCTGATAAGCCAGGGTTCTTTCCATGGATTTCCTCCTTTGGGTGGCATTCAAAGCCCAACCCATACTTACTGGGAGAGAGAAAATGTGGCACTTAGAAGAGGTCGATGGGCTTTAGGTTACTGGCACTTGAAAGTTTTACTTGGTAGGGTGAGGGTGAACTTTTGAGAAGTTCACCGAGTTTTCAGCTGAGTTTTAGTTCTTCCTTGTTTGTGTCTTGTTCTGCCTCTGTGATCTGTGTAGATAGCTGCCTATGTAGTTGTTAACCAGGTTGACTGACTGCTCTGGTTTTCCACATGTTAACTTTAGTTTTATGATGACATTCTGTGAAAGCAGTTAAATTTGGGGAAGTTTGGAGAGATTTCAGCAAACGAGCTATCTGCAGCTTGTCCCTAACCTAGCTCCTACCACTGAGGACAGGAGTAGAAGATGATGTTCTGATCTGCACACCTGAAGCAGTGTTGGTGGTAATTTGGCCTATTCTTCACCCCTTCCACAGGCCATTTTTGGCCAGTGTAGACAAATCCTAGGTTCTCTATTGCTCGTGTGCCAGGGTCATTAGTTACTAAATAAGAAGTCTGCCCTATACTGGTGTTAGTAATTGCCTTTTTGTTTCCACTGAGATTGTGCTGACATGCTGCTTACCTCTTGCTTGAAAATAAATGGGTCAAAAATATGGATGTCTTGTAGATATAGCTAACAAAAGTTTCCTCATTTTTTAGTGATTTAATGTATTCAAAAAGTAACAGTTTCTTCTAAAACTGCTTTGAACAAATACAGTGGTTAACAGTTGAGCACTTTTGGGCTTTCTCTTTCTAAAGTGTGACAACATGTGAATGGCATGTTCATGAGTTACTGCATGGTAAGAGCATGTAAATCCTTCACAATGCTATTTAGCTGGTTATTTTTATGGGTAAGAATGTGGAAGATATTGCATTTCTGACAAAATTCTGATTGTTGTGGTAACACAGGATACAGAATTATTAAATAAATACAGTAGTTTGGGAGATGTCTAATCAAATGTTTTATACATATATTCCTTTAGGTATTTTACAGATGTGCGCTGTTGTATTCAGGGAAAACTTCTAAATCCAGGGAGAACTTTACAGAGGTGGTTTCACATATCAGGAATTTGTGTGTGTTTTAAAGGCTTTAGGAGATCCTGCATCTTAGATAATTTGAGCAATACTTTTATTCTTTTCTCTAAAATCCATAAAGTAAGAAAATCCTTTCTCTATGAATTTTCTTGGGCATTTTTTTACATGACTTCCTGGGTGGGAGAAATGTGTTACTTTTTCCAGTTAACATTTATAAACTTAAGTCACATTGTTTCAAAGCACTCAGTAAATGTCTATACGCTCTGTTATGGGGTTGGTACCATGTTACAATTTTCATGAGGAAAGATGCAGGAAGGTAAAATACTGCTAAATTGAAGGGTGCTGTTTCTGGTAATAAGAAGGCACTCCATCATAGGGTCTAATAAAGCCTGCAGACAAACTGCCCAGCTGTACTTTGAGATGAAAACAGGATGTTGGTTGTATTGCTGGAGAACTGCTGTATAAATCAAAGGATATGCTATTATTGCTGTTGAAGGAAGCTGTACTCCCTTAGAGTAGTTCTGTATATAAAAGAATGGTAATTGCTATGCTTATCAAGGACTGGCAGTTCTCCTTTTCCAATTGTGACCTGGAGAATCCACCTCTAGCTCATGACTTAAAACATTGCCAGTTATTTTAATCCCCTATTCAATAGGACAAACAGAATGTGGTTATTTTTATCTCTTTATGGTCCTTAGATAAGTAGAAAACCCCTTTGTCATATTTAAATCAAAGGTGGTTTTACGGTGGGCCACCATGTCAATTGTTTCCTCAGTGCCTGTTAAACCTATCAGTTCAAGTTGTGTCCAATTAGTCCTGGTGCCTGGAAATGGCCAGGTGGCTTTGTCCCCTTGCCAGCGTCTCACCTTTTCTTCTCACTGTTTTTCTTTTTCTTTTTTTTTTTTTTTTAAGGGTTCACTTATAGCCCTTTTGAATTTTTGTTTGATAGCCTGAGCCATTTTTGTTTTTTTCTCATAGTCTCTTTTAAAGTGCTCCTTTGCCCCTGTTCCACTCAGTGTACTGTTTCTTAATGCCAACTAGAATGGTGATGCCTTTGTTTTTAAAATTAATTTAATAGTTTTTATGCTTCTAAGCACTACATCCAAGTACTCTTTCTCTCCTCAGGAAGAAAGTATGCTGAATGCTTTTATGCTTTTGATTTCCAACAGTTTATTTTTTCTCTTCAGGGAAATCATAGAATCATAGAATTATTTGGCTTGGACGCAACCTTTGAAGATCATCTAGTCCAACTCCCGTGGTAGATCTGTAGTACACTGTAGGGTAGCCTAGATTGTTATTTAGGAAATATAAGTAAGTTTGTCTTACCCAGAAGTAGCTCAGTCTAGAACAACAATGAGCACAGGGATAAAGGTTAAATTGGTGTTCCGGTAATATATATATGTTTTTACAGAAATTTTTTTTGGATAAGTTCTCAAAGTTGGAACATTTTTCATAGAATGATTTTAGCATAGCAGTTTATACTGGTTAGTAGAGAGTTGGCAGTCTCACTTAAGTGCAGGGTTAGCCTCCTGCAGTAGGAATCCTGACCATGAATCAGAGTGGAAACCAGTCCATGCTGCTGATGGGAGCAGAGGAACAGAGCCTGATAAGAAAGGGAGAAGGCAGCAATGGTGAGTCACTTGTGTAGGACTGTAAGGGAAAGTAGGTATACTTCAATCCTGAAAGATTCTTAACTTTTGAAAGCTTTACAGCATCAACTTCATATTGTTTTAATATTTATTGTGCTTTATGCTGAAATATAAATTAATCTTTCAAGTGTATCGTTTTCCTGAAGTTTGATATTCATAACTACTATTGCATTATTTACTATCCCTTACTGACATTTCACTGAAGTTCGGGGAGAGAAGGATGTTGCAAAAACTTTTGAGGCTATGTAAGCTGCTATGTTTAGGCTCTTGGGGTACTTATTGGTATCCCCATTTCATAATTTCTGATTCCTTATGGTACTCACTTTTCATTATTAAATCATAAATGTTGATGAAATATATATAAAATAGGATCTGACTGTATTCCAATAACAATGAATGGATGTGTTTTTGAAGAAGTAAGACCTCTCTGATCTGCTTTTTTCTGCTTTTTCACAGGAGTGGAATAAGGGGAAGTCTCAAAATCTTGAATTTGTTTCATTTGTTTGCTAAACAGTTGTAGGTATTAATCAGGAGTGGAGTCTTTTTGTTGAAACACAAGTAGTTTTGTAGTTCAGGTCAAGTTATATTGGAAGTACTTGGGAGGATGACATATTACATATAGAGATAAATAATTTCGATGAAGGGAACTCTTTTCTGGGGTCAGAAACTAATTTTTGAAAACATACTTATTTCAGATGTCTTAGTGCCTGTAGCAGTGGTTTACTAAATAAGGGTAGGAAATGATTTAGGGTTGACCAGTGATTTTGGAAAATGCATATAATTTCTAAGCAGTTGTCCTCTGGTGTTCTTTAATAGGCCAGAAGCATCGTTATCAGGAGACATGCTGTGGAATTACCCTGGTGTGACCTTGTAACCGGTGGATTTGAAAAGCACTAAGCATTATTTGAACTGGTTCAGTACTCTGAAGGTCTCTTAATTATACTGCCAGTATTCTTTTTCTTAAAAATTCTGATGAAGTGGGATGTATTCTGAAGTGCTCGTCTCAGTTCCGCACTCACACAGACGTTCTCACTGTGCAGCTGTATTGTATCTTAAAATAATTGTGGTTTGTTTGCCTGTTTGTTTGTTTTATTTAATTTTGAGCAAGTACTGCAACTTTTCATCCACAAAGCAAATAGCTGTTGCTTTTGATTAGTAACTAAAACCTTGGCATGTAATGTAAATTCCTCAGCAGGGCACTGGTTTTGAAGAGCTACTTATGTTCCAGTGAGAAATCTTTTAAACAGATTGTTTTAGAACATGTGATTTTTACTTTTTTAAAACTTTTTCCTGCTTCTGTACTACATTATCTGCACTGATTTACTCCTTTCCTCCAGGAAACACATTTGCATTAAAGATCCGGTCTTCTGTTTATTTAGTTCCTGCTGCTTATTTCTTCCATGAGGTCCTCTTTGACCTTACAATTAACAGAAAAAGAAGTGATATCCTGGGAATTAAATCAAAAAGAAATTAAGTACAAGGTAAATTCTGTTGGATTCGTTCACTGATCAAACTTACATTTTGACATGCCAAGAGCATCAGTAATAAAAATAAATAAAAATATTAGAAAACTCCATAAGGAGCATGTTTTTCATAGCACCTCTGGTGCTTCATGTAAGGCTTTAAAGAAGAGTCAGGGATACCACTGATTCCTATTAAATGTTGGCTTTGTTGTCAGAAAAAGTTCAGTATTTTCTGGAAGGTACTCTAACCTGGCCTGAACCAATTTTTATTGATCCGAGCTGTTTTGATGAACTGACTTTTAGGTAGAATAGTTGCATTGCACCATGGCATTTAATAGTCGCAGCTGATTCACCCTGGCTTCTGATTTAAGTTGGTCAGGTGGTAAGGATTCCTGCTGCAATTAGTGCAATACTGAAATAATTGTAAGTATAAGAGATCATTCAGCTTGCTTTTAAGCTTAATCATATACAGCAAATCTAGGAAAATAAGTGATAGTTCTGCTTTGTTGATTTCTTTAAATTGTATTATGTTATTATAATTTTGCTGGAAATAAACATGACTGGTGAGAGATAAAACTGCCACATCAAAGAATTGAAAGGGTTGACCACAAAGTTGCCTGCTTAGTGTCACTTTAAATGCCTAGAGTGGGTAATTTGGTCTGATTTGAACATGACAGTGTCATGTTTGGAGGCACAGGATGCTGAGAAAGGAAGGAGATAATTTACATCTCTCAAGCTTCCCTAAGTGGGAGTTTCAGATTGGAAGTTGGCAATAAAATATTGAGATTTTTCAGAAAGAGCTACATGATAAATGGGGATGGGGTACCAAAGCCTGCAACTGGATCCTTTGTCAACCAAGTTTGTATATACGGTTTCCAAAATGGAAAGGACAATTTCCTTTTGATCTTTTTCTTATTAAAAAAACCCAAAAATAGAATATGTGCAGGAGTGGACAACCTGAAGAAGCACTTTCATCCCTCCAATGAAGAAGATAAGAACTTGGCAGTGTTAAGTTTATGGTCAGACTTGGTGATCTTAATAATCTTAAATTATTCTTTGATTCTGTCGTTTCCTTCACCCAGTCACTTAGCTGCATCACCTAGCATCAGTTATGTTAAAGTTGTGCAGTCATGTAATTTGGGCTAAAAAAAGGCACCAATTACTAACTTCTAAGATAGAGAAATGGTAGGTCAGCCTAGCTATAAAATTTGTCTTGCAATTTTCTCAGCAGCTTTTGTTGTTGTGTTATGAGTGTTTGCTTTTGACAGTCACCTGGTATCCTTATTAGCCTTATTTGACACCAGGAAGCTAATCATATAGAATATATTTAAAGGATGCTGAATCATACTTGCAATCTGAAAAAATGTTTCATATCGTCTGAATGTTTCCATGACAGAGGTATCCCCTGCTCAGCCATGTTTCACATCAGCAAATATGCAGAAAATGGAATTATGAGACAGTGATGCTGAGCTTGAGAAATTCTGTGACTGCGTGCACAGAAATAGTGCACTGCTGTGAAGTGTTTCATGAACATCCATTATTAAGCCATGTTGACTTTGGTTTTTTGCTTAGCAAAGAGGTTCAGCCAGGCTGCTGATGTGTATTTAGAAGGTGTAGTCCCGTAATTCATACATGATTATCAGTGAGATCCAGTGAGGTTGTGTAGCCAATGGCTGGTCCTTAGATTGAGAAGATGGGGAGAGGATGGTGGACCTTATGAAGAGGAGGAGGGTGAAGGCATCCAGAATGACTCAGTCTGTTTCCTCTGTCTTTACCTCCTGTAAATCCTAATTTGACGGATGAATTCTGGTATCTCCTAGCAGCAAGTCACACCTTGTTTGATCCTCTGTACGTATATGAAGTGACAAATAAAGCTGTAGCTTATTTTTCTGGTCCCTATTAATATGTCTAAATCAATACTAGACCAGCTTTTTATAACAAACTTACTTTGTGGCTGTCCCAGAACTTTCAATGCAGAACTACTTATGTAATATGGTAGCTGCAGTTATGTGATTACATGCATTTTCCATCCACACTGACTCCTCAATTCTACTGAAATTGTTAAAGGAGTTTTTATGACTTCCGAGTAAAAACTGAGTAGTAGTACAAAAGTAGGGGGTTTTTTATCCGTTAGATACTATTGATAGCTATTGTTATTAATTTGTTTTTTAAGTAGATGACAAATTAATTTCTGCTAGAAAAAATGCTGGAAGCATAAGTTTGAGTTGTGAGAAAGAGACAGAGACGAGATTGTCATATGTGATGGGGCTTCTGCATCATGTTTCTGGACTCCTCAGGGTCATATGATGATACTAGTCACCTGTCTGAAGTTTTTAATGTGGCAGAATTTGTACTCATAAGATAGTTTTGGAAACGGGCTTTGCATGTGTGTTTAGATTACGCTGTCAAGCACACCCTACTAGCAACTAGAGATATTTTTGCCTCTTCTGCAATTTTTAATTTGGATCATGCAGTAATTGATTGCTCACTTAAAGGAAGACGTTTGTGTTCTGAAAACAAATGACACACACGCAGCTGTGTGGCCAAGTGACCCAGAGAAAATGAATTCCCATGATCTGTGTGTATGTGCAAGTGGTGGGGACCAGAACTTGTTCTTTGTCCAAGAGTTCAGTTGTGCTTGGCCTCCAGGGAGCATGCAGCCATGCTCCTCGTGCTGTTAGCTTTCCATGGGAATGTAAGAATGTGCCTCACAGTGCTGGCGAAGAATAATTGTGTGCAAGGTTTTGTTTTGCTTTTTAATTTTTAAAAAAGTCTAAATTCCCGTGGTTTGTGCAGAAATTTGAACTAAATATTGATTGCAGTTTGAGAAAGGGTGTAAAATTGCGTGATACTGCGTTTGTTAAGAATTGGACATAAATGCTTTGCATTGCAGTTTCAAAAGCTATGCAGGCATTTAATTTCTGTCCTTTATGTTCTTGAACAAATACTTCTGTTCAAGGATATTTGAAAAATGAAGGGAACTATTTAGTCATCTGCATAAATAAATAGATATTAAGTTCTCAGATACCAGATATGTAAAAATATAGTTTATATTTATTTGTTTTGTTTGTTTGTTCTGCACTGGATGAGACAGGACTAGGACTGACCGAATTGTTTCTTTGGTATTTGATTTTTGAGTTAAAATCTTTTTTTTTTTTTTTTTCCCCCCTTGAGGATGTTGTGTGTGTATGACCTCCCATCTAGAACTGAACATTCTGTAATGGTATATCACAGACCAACTGCTGTTCTAGTTACTAGTTACCAGCTATGTTGGCTAGTTTGAAAATTATGATCAGCGATTTGATTTTCAGAAATACTATTAGCAAAATCAGCAGTTTAATTGCATGTTTCCTAGTGCTGTCCAGAGAAGTTATTCCAAAATTGTGCAAAATATGTACAAATTAAGTATGAACACTTCTCTGCCTTAAGTAAGGAAGTTAAAAAGCAGAAGAAAACAGAATTCAAACAGAAGACGTGCTAATGATTTCCACTTATCTTCTTACACACAGCTTTCTCAAAGTCCTTACTTTTAAGGATATGGTCTTGATGAGCAATGTACCTACTTCCCAAACTTGCCCACTTTCATTCAGCTTTCTATTATAAGGGTCCAGGGGACAGAGAAGCCTATTTGAAGCACTTTTAGATGGCATCCAGGCTGTCTATTTTTTGCTTGAATATTTAGAATTATTGGACTTCACTTCCCTAAGCTGCATCAGCACATGACCTTGCAGTGTTACATGTAAACAGTGTCATAGTTCATGTAGTTGATGAACTGGGAAGTTATTGTATGAAGTGGTGTGGATATAGTTACACCGAGTCTACACACCAACACTTCAGCAGATGCCCTTGCTCTCCCAGTCCAAGCAGAGGAAATAATAATGGATAAGTCTTTACAGTAGTATTTTCCAGTTTATGGTTGGCTGGTGGTTTTGTTTGTTTATGGTTTCTTTTGAGGAGGAGGTGCCTTAATTACTTTTCTATTAAATATATGATTTTTAAGTAATATTGCCACCAGGCACTGAGGTTTTGGTACCAAAATCAATTTATTTTACTAGGTCAATAACTTTTTAATATAGTATTTGTCAGGCATATGTTCTGAAACCATTTAATAGCATGTAGAATGCTTTAGTATAAGAGTCCACAAAGAAGTTAAATAATATACTCAAATCAAATTTGTATAGCTTTGGCAATCAGTGCTATTACATAATCATTTACCTTATCTAATGTTAAAGTCACAGCTATATTGGTGTATTTCTTTGCCAATATATTACTGTCATGCTATCTAATAGCAAAATAATCTCCATATACAAACAGTTTAAAAAATGCAGGGAGCAATCTTGTAGCAGGAAGAATGGCCTGTGTTCCACTTGGCAGTTGGAACAATGACCAGTCTGCTCTTGAACTTCTGTCTGAGGGAATAGGAGTTCCTAGTTGTTAAAATTCTTGCTCTTCGGAGTAAGAAAATTGACAGCAGATGAATTGGTGTTCTAATTTATATTATACTGCAACTGAACTAAAATGCAGCTTTTTGTTTATTTTTCATTTGTTACCAGAAACATCAGAGGAGAACTGTTATTGATGATACTTTCAAACTGAAAACTTAAAATGCTTTGGGACTTCAGCAACTAAAATGATTGTGCATAGTCATATATTATCTGTTAGTTCAGAGTCTACTTAAATATCAAATTTATATTTTGAAGGGACTTTTGTTTTATAAAGTAGAAAGTAACTGTTGCAATCCTGGGTGACCTCCAAATCTCCTTTGAAAATCAGTTTCTTCACTAAATGAACAGGAATTGCTCTTTTTGCAATTGTTTTTGCTTTAACTCAAATGGTAGGGATACGAAATTTGGGGGAGAAGCAGCCACCAAAGCAGATTAAACATACTCTGAAGTCTAGCTTTGAAATATTGCTGTAATAAGTTGTCTATTTTGGATGAAATTTATATATTCTTTTATATATGAGAGTGAAAATGTTTTAAAATGATAGTGTTGAATGCCATATTAAAACTTTTTCCTATGCTTTTCATAACTTAATACTGTCTTTCCTTTCAAAGGAAAAGAGAATTGTTTGAGATTTTTCCATCTTGACATTGATTAAAAAATAATGGTATGAAGAATATTCATTAGTTTTGCATGAAAATGCATATCCTTTATGAAGGATTTTTTCTTAAATTATTTCAAAATGTACTGACAAACCCAAAATAGGTATCAATTCCTAACCTATCTTTACAATAGCATTCTTGTGTTAAGATTTTTAAATACCATTTTATTAATTTATAAAATGCCCTGACAATTCTGAAGTAGCTGCCTCTTTTATGATGTGATTTATATTCTAGGGATATTGCTGGACGATACAGTGTTTGAAGAAAACCTAAATAACCACTCTTCTGCTTTATACAGATGGGATTAGCCAAGCTCTGATTTACCCAGAAAAGAATAAGCAGCCAAGCAGTTTCAAAATACAGCCTACCTGCAGTGCCACCCTGTGGCTTTCTGTTTTCATGGCTTCTGTTAAACCAACCAGTTCCTGTTGCCTCATCCCCAGAGGAAAAATTACTTGTGAACTTGTAAAATGTCTGTGCTCCTGGCTGCAGACCTGGCCTAGCTGGGATAGTACAGCACTTTTTAGGCTGGCTTCAGCAGTATTTGTCCCTGCTGAAACCTGCTTAGATGGAGAACCAGAAAGGATTTCTGAGCAGTATCAGTTTATTCACCTACCACATCAAACCACTGAGCAGTGGCTGGTTTGGTCATTGAAAAGGAAAGATCATATTGGAGCTGGAAAGCAAAACGTGCCAATTCTCAGCAGTAACTTTAAGGACCACATTAATTGCTCTCATCAGTTCCAGCAATGTTACATACACAAATAGTTTATTTCCCAGTAGTCAGTTTTCTAGGAAGATGGTTTACCTTTAAAATTAGATTGTCTAGGTAAACACAGATGTCTGCATTTTTGTTGACTTTAACTGAAGGATTTCAGAGGGACTGTTTTCCAAAGCAGTGTTATGCTCTGAGGTCGCAGTGCTTTGCCTTGGTGGGTGAGTACCCGCATGGTTTTCACATTCGGGAAGTCCTACAATGCTGGGGGTGTTTCACGCCAAGCAAGCACACAGGAAGGCACTTCTCAGCACTGCACCTGCTTGGCATGCCTTGGAGAGGAGAACCTGTTTCCTTCCTCAGCCAGCTTAGTTTTACTGACATCTCTGAGTGAAAGGCAGGGTTTTACCCATCTGTATTTCCTTACTGCCGTTCTGGCAGGGAACAGCAGAACAGGCTGTCTTGCCCCTTCTGCCCAGGGGGAGCAGTAACATCACCGCTCAGTGCAGGCATCAGCCACAGCCTGTCACCTCTCCCCAGTACCCCAAAAGCTGGCCTGCCACTCCCTAGTCCAAGGACAGTATTTGCATACATTTTTAAGTGTTTAAAATCAGTGCTTTGAAGTGTTGTAAGAGTTTTTACTGCAATACTTTGATACTTCTTTGCTGCACAGGTAGTTATGGTAGAGACAGGCCCTCCCTGCGCTCCCCCCTCTGCCTGGGGGTCCTGCTCTGCCCCAGCATCGCTGCCTCTGCCCCAGGGCTGCTCAGTGCAGGCAGGACGAGTGACTAAGGGCACAGATCAAGTCTGGGCTGGCAAAGCCTCAGCATGTGTTATTGAGACACCCCTGGGCTTCAGCGTCTTTACTGCGGCCTTTGTATTGTTCCGTAATAGAAATTAAAAATATAAGAGCGTGGTAAGTGTGAAGCTGTATATTTAATGTGTCTAGGCTTTCTCTGATGAGCAGGTGCTTACATTCACACTCGTCTCCTAATTACAAAAGTTATACATGGCCTTTTCTGGAAAGTGAATGTTTCTTTTTCCAAATTCACATATCTTGCATGTAAATTGTACATAGAAGTATATGAAAAGGTCTGAGTTCTTGCAGAATCTTAAAGCCAGCAGTGGAAGAAACGGATACTACAATCCATACCTGTAGGTTGTCCTGTTTGTTGGAAAGTCTTGTACTGAAGTTGAGAAGTCTTAAATAGTGAGGATTAGAAATCTTTTTCTAGTGTTGGCAGGATTTCCATTCTTTGACAAGAAGTGTTGTGCTTTTTTTGTTTTTATTTTTATTATAAATGCAGTGTATATCTAAGCAAAATTATTAACAAAAGGCTTAAAAAGAAACAGCTAAAAGACTGTACTTTGTTTTTGTAACAGTTTCGTGTGGCTTAATACTTGCAGTTAAATACATGTTTTTGAAGTCCGGATTTCCAGGTAGAAAGAGCCAAAGGTAGAAGAAGTGGATGTGAGGGAAAGAGACAGAGAAGTTTTTGATTACCTGTCTTTTATTAGGAAGCTTGTTTGCTCTTTGTATCCCACATCAGGCTTCTGCAGTACTGGGGACGTGGAAACTGAAGTGTCTGTGATTTACAGTAGTTATCACAGAAACACTTCAAGCTGCTATAAGTTGCAATGGAAGGAGCAAGTGAATTGTACTTTAGATTTTGGGGCTTGTTTTTTGAATGACTCAAATGTAAGTCATGGACAATTCTAATTACTCTTTCTTAAAACAGAAAAAAAAGATATTGAAATGTACACATGCATGTACATTCTTGTGTATTACAGCTCCTGACTCGAGTCCTTGCTGTATTAGAATTTTACCTGTAAAATGTCTCAGTTCAAGACATTAGATCACAAAAGGACTGCAATTTTATTGTCAGAAAAATACATTTAAAAACTTGTGTCATGTGTATCAAATTCTCATAAGTCTTCAGCATTGTGAATAAGAGCCTGTTAGTGTCTCTGATGGCACTTTATTTCATTGGGAAAGTAAATCTCTGCTTGCTGGTGTGAAAGTAAAATTCATGACTGTGCTATAAGCCCTGCTGTATCTTTTTGATAGGTACTTTTGTTTATCTTTCTTTAAAGTAAAATTCAAAGAATTGTCACAAGAGCTCACCTGCAAAACTCTGTCTTTAGGAACCTTTATGAAAAGATACTTTTGGTTTCTACAAACAACCCACACATGAGGGGAAAACAGAGCAAAAAAAACCCAAACAAAAGCCCCAGTTTTGATATACACTGTTCCTTCAGTTCTGGGATGTGCTTGTCTAACTTGGACTGTTTGTTTGATAGAAAAAAAATTGCCAAAAATAGCCATTTACCGTAACTGTTTGCCTTTCTGTTGAAGGCTTGCAATGTTTACAGGACTCAAGTGAAACACTGAATCATAAAAACTTGGTGTATTGCATTCCTAAGTTTAAAAGTAGATAATATCAGGTAAAGCAGACCAAATGTTCTGTGACTGGTGTAGAACTACAATAATATAATGCCTTCCCCACCGCCTCCCCCCCAGCAGAAATCAGCTGCTTTGAACTGTGCCGTTGGAATTTCTTCTTTCCTCTTGCTTTCATTCATTTTTTTCTTTGTAAGCTTTTTAATTTGATAGAATTTCAGTATTTGTAGTCCACACAAATAGAAGCGTATTAATACTTTTGTTAGCTCTTCTTTTAATCTCTTCTGAGTTGGTAGAAAATCAAACTGACAGTCTTGCTCTGTGAAGAGCTTTTCAGAACTTGGGATATATTAATATACAAAATGTTTTTCAGTGTGTTTTGTACTATTGCGCAGAGGAGATGGTCTACCCAAGTGGTATAGTGCTGTGTGGTGAGCTGTACACCCATGCAATAAGGGAAGGTTATGGAGCAGATTGTCTAGAGTGCCATCATGCAGCATGGTCAGGACCACCAGGGGATCAGTCCCAGCCAGCAGGGGTTCGTGGAAGGCTTGACCAACCCAGTGTACTGCTATGACAATGCCTAGAGGATGTTGTTTACCTGGACCTTAGTAAAGCCTTTGACACGATTTCCCTGGTGTCAGTGGTGTCAATGACACAGCACTCTCCACGAGAAACTGTGGCTGCTCATGGCTTGGATGACTGTACTCTGCTGGGCAAAAAACATGTGGAATAGAGACTGAGTATGACTGGAGCACTTGTGCTTCTGAATATTACTATAGAATTCGAGTTTGAAGCAGAGAAAACCAAATGAACCTTAAAAAAAAAAATTGGCTCAAATAACATTTTCACCATGCTGACCTGTTACATTTAATCTTTTCCAAGATATTTTAAACTGTTCAGTAAATGATACCAATATATCTCTGCTCTATCTAGAATGAAGTCTGCATTTTGGAAGGTGTATTTTCTTTTATTTTTTCAGCTTTGTTGCTTTGAGCTTTCTTCTTTAGAATGCAGGAGAGAATCCACAAACATGACTAGCTGCCCCTTCCAGAAGTCGGTGTGATACATTCCCAGTTTAGTTGTCTGTGGTACTGATTCCAAAATGTGCTTATCTGAATTAAGTAGCTTATGTGTGCACATAGTAAGTAAGAAAGAACACCGTATTTCTTCCTCATTCCTGCTTTACAGGTGGCAGGGAACCTGAGGCATATTCCTTCCCCCATGCCACCTTTGCAAGCTCTAGTGGACTTTTGCTCCCCACACGGCTTCTTGCCCCTCTGGAATGAAGGCCCTCCTGTAAATCAGTGAAACAAACTGATCTGAATTGTTTGATGTCGTCATTAAAAGGGGAGGACTTTTCATTACAAATTTTAGTACTTAGCCCAGTGCAATTAACTGTATAATTTTTCCATAGTCTCGTGTTTACTTCAGTTTGAAGAGGTGTGTGCAACTTGCATGGCAAAGTTTATAACTGTAGTATAATGTTTGTGCTTTTTCTTTCTTTTTATTTTTTTTCTTTTTATCATCTACTAAGCACAGGAACTAACTCAGAAGATTAAGAGAGCACCACCAGATACACTGTTCTGAAGAATGGGGTGAAGGAGTGCTGGATGAAGCAAACACAAGGTGTCCTTGCCTCACAGACTGTTTAGCACTGAAACATTGCAATTATTTTTAACTTTTTATTTTGTAAGGAGAAGAGCAAGTGGTACGGAACTTGACCAGAGGTACAGGTTTTTAAAGGCAGCATTATACCATGTGTAAATATGCAGAACAAGAAACTTGTTTAACTTATTAGAGCTACAGCTAAATTTCTTACAGCATCAGTGCCATAAAAAGACCCATCAAAGTACAGACTGTTCTGTCAAGGAATGGATATGATTATGAAAACTTGTATGTGAAACTGGATCTGAAAGTTTCTGAATTAAAACACGGGATTTTCCAGAAGAAAATCAGTGTGGGAGCTTTATTTTGTCTGTCATTTTTTGATTAACTTTCTAGCCCTGTGAGAGTGATTTAAGGAAGCACAGTAACTCTGTGTTGAGCTGTAATTCTCAGATCTCTAAAAACAGTGGGGTTTTTTTCAGTTGGGTTTTTTTTGGGTATATTTGCCTGTTGAATCCCATAGTGACATTTAGTGTTCCAGAAAGTCTTTGTTGTGCATGGCTTCTGCTTCCACTGGTTAAGGAAAATAATACGGCTTCAATCCTCCTTCATGTTACCTAAATGAATTGTTGCCTAAAGAAATAAGAGGGCTCTTATAGGAGGGAATCTTATAGAATAGTCATCATAATAATGGTATTCCTAGAGAATCCAAATTCTGTTTCCCTGTGGGTCTCTGTCATAAGTGAGTTCGGTGAGTTTAAAAGATATTTTTAGCATTACAACTGTTAAATAGTTGGATCCTGGCTCTTTTTGACTCTAACTTCAGTCCCAAGTGGAGTTTTCCACATTATGTTCCTTTCAGGACGGTTTGGAAGCCGCTCTCCTCTTTGAACCTCCAGCACTTCAAAACGCACCGTTGTTGTTTCCACTGGTCTCTGCCCCGTGACGAGGGTATCACACTTTCTCAGTGTAGTTTTTTGGTGATGGCAGTTATAAAAGAAAAAAATTCAACAACAACATTCAGTAATATTTTGGGACCTGGCTGTGCCAAGTTCCCTGTTTCCTTGTTCCACGGTGCGGTGCGCGGGTATCATCAGCGGTGCGCGGGTGTGGCAACACCCCGGGCAGGGGCACGGCTGGGGCTGCAGCCGTAGTCTTGGAGCATCAGTAGCACGGTAATGAGGGCACAGTGTCATCAGGTGGTAACTAGTTTGTGGCTATTGAAATCCAGAGGGCTTTTAGTGTGGAATTCCACATCTTTCACTGCTGTTTGAATCCTAGTGTTTAATAATGCAACTGTCAGGTGGCATTATGCCATGTTGTGATAATAACAGCAGCTTAATTTATGGAAATAACCTGAATGCAAGATTTGTGGTGATTCTCTTTCTAGATCTGAGATTTAGGGATATCTTGGCGTGCTGTTTTCAAGCTTTTGTATTCAAGCCTTTGTAGAGGATTATAAACTGGCATTGTAGTAGTTGATCCTAGCCTTTCTGTACAGTGTGTTTGGTGTAATGTGTATGGGAAGAATTCTATAAGTTGGTATGTCTAAAATAAAAACAAGCTGAAACTTCCCAGAGGCAACTGAATTAGGCCTGTTCGTGGCTTTCCTGCCTACATGCTCTGCTAAATAAAATAATACAGCTGTTTCAGAAACAGAGGAGGGTTAGAAAGGTAGCTTTACTGTGACATTAAATCTGTCTTGAGAGCTTTCCCAGAAATATGAATATAGTAATTATATGATTAAACAATAAGGAAACTTTTTGGGTTGTGCACTTCCTCAGGCTATTAACCTAACCACTAATTAACCAACAGGAAATTCCAGACCTGAAAGTTTCATTATTGCTATACTGAACTGTGAAAATATAAGTGTGTTAATGAGGATTTCATTATAACCATCTGTAGCTTGTTTTTAAATTGTGTCAAGGCAGGAAAAACATAATATACCATCTGTTACCTAGCTGTATCAAGTTGACACGAAAAATATTAGAAAAAAATCCCCCAGTTTACAACCCTGGTTGTTTCTTATTTCTTATCTTGTATTTCTGGCAACCACTAGTCCCATGGCAGTACTATTGTTGTGTAGTATTGTGTTATTTACGCCTTAAATGATATTTCTGTTTAGTTTCTCTATTGTAACTTGCATACTTGGGGGAGAAGAGATACTGACTTCCTAAAATGATAATTTCTGTGCGATTATTGACCCCTCAATTTTAGTGTCATACTGAAAGTCATACTCTGAAGTATGTCTGAGTCACCAAAACTCATAAGCTGGAGATTATCTCTCAGTTTGCAGTTCTTTCTGGTTGTAAATGAATAAAACTTCTGGAAAACATCTATTAGTATTCTCCCATTGTCTGACCTAGTGAGCATGAATTGAAGCATTTTGCTCATCAGACACTGGGGTTTTTGCTGCTCCTTAACCCTTGTGTTCCTCTGTAGAAATTAATCAACAGAAACTTTCCCAAGTCCCTTATTTGTGGTTCTCCTTGACGTTAAAAAGGAGGGAACTTGTAACGTACTACCATGCACTTAGCAAGAAATATTATGGATTCTTAATTGTCAGATGTCTGCAAGGGGAGCCTTAGGTGAGAAGAAGGTGGTGGTCCCATTGAAAAAGTTACAAAAATTGCTCTCAGATGTGGGGGCAAGGATTGGCACAGAAGAAAATACTGAAACAATTTTGAGACAGTGAGGCGGCTCCTTAGCAGCTGTGATGAAATTATGACTCAAGAAGGTAAAAAAAAACGGTGCTATTGTTTGGACATTCCCTTTTGTACTGGGCAGAGAGAAGAGATTATAATGTGAAAGATAAAAGGTTGTAATTGAGGTAGAGAGGTGAAATAGGCACGACTGTAAGGGAAGTCACACTGTCGATAGGCAGCGCAGAATATGGGCTTGTCCTTTAGTTCCCAGATGTTTTCTGAGTAGGCACTCTCTTTTTGTTCGGAATTTGCACAGCAACTAGGACAGCTTTGGTGAGAGCTCTTAGGTACTACCGAGTATTCAAGACAAACTTGAATTTGATGGCTGAATTTAAGAACAAAATCTGTTTCTCTGCAGACTGATACAATAAGCACAGTTGGAATAAAACGAGGAGCTCTTTGCTATAGCAGTGTATCTACAGTGTAAATGTCTTAAGGCTGTAAAAATATAAAAAGAACCTAAGGGCTGTGCCGACCAAACGTATGAGGAAAAGCCAGCTGGCACAGTCGTGCTTGTCTTTCAAAAGGAGTCTTCTGGTCTCCAACCCAAACCCTTTTAGGGAAACTAGACAAACACGGCATAAGATGGTAAACCTTGCATGGTTAAATAGTTTGACCCAAAATAAGAACAGAGGTATGGGAAATGGTCTGCTGTGAAGGTGAGGAGTTTCTGCCTCAGAGTTCCACAGGGGTCTGTGCTGGAACTGTTTAGTTCAACATGCTAATAATATAGAAAAGCAGCTTAACAGGGAGGTGGCACTTTCCTGGCAGTAAAAAAAATATTCATAGTAATAAGAGGAGACATGACTGAACACTTGCAGAAGGATTTTACAAAAATAAATGGATAATAAAATGAGATTAAATTCACTTTGAATAGACTCAATACAATTCCATTTGCTGTGTGCATTAGCAAAGGAATAGAGAAGAAAAGAGGAAAGATGATTTTGCCGATGTGTGAATTTAAAATGACAACCCAGTGTATGGTTATACTTTCTGTCATTTCCAAAAAGATACAGTAAAACAGAAAAGATTCAGAGAGGATCAAGAGGGATGGTCAAAGGTGTGTTATGGCTTTCATATAAGGTATGTGAGAGCAGAGAGACCACATCATTATGTTCTTAGATTTACCTTTTGTACATATACCAATTTGTTGTGTTTTAATTGTTCCAAGTAAGTGAAAAGAGAACATGCAACAGCACTGTCTAATGATGATGCATAAAATCCTTAAACCAAATGTTAACTAATGGTAAAATAATTAAATCCCCCCCCCAAGAGTGAATGATTATACAATCTAAAATCAACTTTTCTTGTTGATGAGTGACTTGCATAGAAAAACAAGATCTTGGCCTGCTTCCAAGCCATTTGGAAGCCTCTTGTCTATGCTCTCTTCTCCAATTCTTCTCGATATAACAAAACTATTTGCCTTTCCCTGGAGACTTGACTGTGATGGTCCATCACAGATAAGATGTCATCTCAGTAGGCACAAAGCAACTGAAGAAACAGAGTATTTAATAAAGCAGGAATTTGATCTGGAGGAATGCCTATTCTTAGCCTAGTAATCTAGGCTTCCTGCTATTCTTACTGCTTTCAGACTTTAGTTTCTCATGGATATTATTTAAAAAAAATAATCATTACTATTTCAGGGTTAGATGAAATATCAGATAGTTTTAAAAAACAGGCATTTGTTTATAACAAGAGACAATAGGTTCAAAGAGCTCTCAGCTTCACAGATATGTCTCTATTGGGGATTTTTAAAGACAGATAATTCTGAGAAGCACATAATTGATACACATCCATTGAGTTCTAACAGCCTATTGGGCTTTTGGAGTTGTGGTTTGTGGGGATTTTTTTTTTCTCTTTTTTCTCCCCGGTGTAAAAGTACTAAGTGCTCTGGGTAATCAGAGACAAGTGCATCTGAAGGTATTGAAGATCTAAAAATGAATATTGGAAAGGTTTTCTTTTATTTTCCTCACTAGTTTATATAAGTCTTCATATCTTTTTGGTCTTGGAAGTAATTCTATGGATTAAAGAGCATGAAACATCTGTACCAACATATAACCTGTGCAGGGACCTCTAGAGTGTATTTGCTATTTAGCATCATTCTATTTAGCAAAATTAAATTGTTTGCTTTTTTTTAAAGCATACACACAAGAAATAGAAGAATTGTCAGTTTATGGTCCATTCGTTTGCATTGCCTTTTGATGCTGATACTGTCCAGTTGACGTTTCATTTTTAGGAAGTGTTTGCTACACAGCAATGTCATAATGACTAATTTAAGTAGATGCTTTATGAAAAAAATGAGAGGCATTTTAAAATTCTAATCCAAAATGAAGCAAAACTTTCATATTCCTTTCTGTTACGTGGTGGTTTGCTTTTTTTTCCTAATGCCCTGTGTAAGCTGTGTTCTAGAAACTTAAAAATCAACCAACTAACAACAACAACAAAACAAACCAACCAAAAAAAACCCCAAACTAAAGCAAAGGAAAAAAAAAACCACAATCAACCCTCCCCATCCCCCCCGCCCAGTACTCTATGTCAAGTGATACTGGTGGGAGGAAAAGTAAAAGTAACCTCTGTGGGATGCAGGGGAAATAGCCAGGTACATACTTGTAGAAATGGAAAATGTTTCCTTTCATTCCTTTCAGGTTAGCTGAAATGTTAGGCACTTGCATATTGTGGTCAGTAGTATTAAATTCCAGTGGTCGCTCCCTGAGTGAAAGCCATATGATTTTTCAACAGTGATGAATTTGCTACTTAATCTGTGAAATCCATAAAAAGTAAATTGTAACTAGATAAGCAGTATGTAAAATTTAGTACTGCAAGATAACAGCAGGACTAAAAATAGCAGATAGTTTATTACTTTGAGTATTAATTGTGTATTTCTAGCTACAGTCCTTAGAGCCAGATAGTAATTAATGCCTCCAAGTGAAATTCTCAGTGTTTTGTCCTGAGTAGGACATACTAGCCATGGGCAGTGTCGTGGTGTTGTAGCCCACACTGTTACCTGTCTGCACTGGAACTTTCGCTGCTGGTGGTCTTGTCCTGCAAGCCTGGCTGCATCTGCATTATTGCCCTTCCTGGATTATCCAGCAAGTGAAATTGCTTCAAGGATTTTTATTCTTTGTGTTGTTAACTCTTGAAGTTTGGTCGCAGAGTGCAGTTGGCTTGGAACACGGCCGAGTGATCCAATTGTTTCTTTCATTCAACCGTACACACGTTTAGGGAAAGCTGACTTAGATTTCTGTTTTGTCTGGCACAATGGGGGATGAATGCTGGTGGCAGGAGTTCTCAGGTAAGGAAGGTTAGATAAGGAACCGGCAGTAATGTTCACTCAGCACACAGGCACTCGGGCAGATGTTATCCTCTCGCTGAAGCAGTACTCAAACCCCTCCGAAACACACTGTGGCCCGATACAGATCTAGAAGCAACACTTAGCAGTGATAGAAACCTGCAGGATGTTGCCACTGATGACAGCACTTGCCCAAAGTTTGTTGACTGCATTCCTTCCCACTCCCTGGGGAGACTGAGCTGTAAGCAGCCCTCACATGGCTGTGTGCCTTAGGTTTGGCTTTGGGAGAAGGGACCTGAGTTGAGAATTGCTTTTAAGCATCTTCTGGTTTTAACTGACGATGAGGTCAAGCTTCTGTACCTTAACCTACTTTAAGCACTGCTGAGTTGTTTCTTTGTTTCCCTGATAGCATAAATATTTTCCTTTTGTTTGTGAAATTGATTTGTGAAGATCTTAAGCTTCAATGCTTTTGTAGGTAGTGCTGATGATCCAATTAACTGGATGTAAATGGGTATTTGCCTCTGCTGTATAAATATTCCACTAATCACTAAAATTTGCTCATCTGAGCTGTTTAGTTGGGTATCTTACAGGCAGAGAAATGGGGAAAACTAAAAAGCATGAAGGGAGGACAAGTCCTAAGTCTAAAAATTCCCATTAAACTCTTTTGTCAAAAATAAAGGGGTGAAGAAAACAGGATTGGATTCTTTTTATGGTATAAAGCCACAGAAGACATAACAAAGCTACTTAATGCTCTCTTTTGAATTGGCTGAAGTAGGTATGTCAGGATTACAGGCTATACAAATCTCTAGATGTACTCTGCAGGCTGTTTGGTCAGGTGGTGGGATTATAAATAGGTAGGCTTACTGATGTCAGCAGTAGCGGAAGGGAGCAGTGAGCTTGCCATGCACTCACAGTCTCTCCCTTCTACCTCCATGTGCTATTGAAAGAAACTCACCTGATATTAATGGAGAAGAAGAACCTGTTCTATCTTGGAGGTAAGCAGAAAAGTAGTGTGATCAATTTTAGTTATTACTCTTCCTTTTCCTTGTTTAGGTGATGAGCAATATTTATGCTATCTTACTTGTCCTAACATGGAGGAAAAATATTTACCAATAATTGTATACCTGCAGCAGCATGTAAGTCCTTGTTCTTTAAGGGAGTGCAGAATTCACGTGTAGGCCAGTACATAAATTGCCTGAACTTAAATACAGGCCTGTAAGAAGAAATAATTCATGTCTGTTGTCCTTCTTCAGACAAAGCATGTAATTCTTCTGGTCAAGGGTGCAAAAGCTTTGTAAAATCCCACTTGTGACTCAAAGATGAGGGTGTATAAAAATCTATAAATTTAGCCACGTGGACAGACTGCTGAAATTTCAGTGGAACATTTCTGGGTAGAGAAGCTGTTGCATATTCTATTTTAAGTTGATGATTGGTGTGTAGAAACTCAAATTAGGCTATTGAGATAATTTTAAGTGAGGAATGCTTTTATTTCACAGACTGTAAGGCTCTTCTGATTTCTTTTGATTTGCTTTCTTCTGATTTTGATCTAAAATTTTGTTTGGAAAAATACCCCCCTAGTTGCTTATAAAAGTCAATTCTTTTAGTGTTTAATATAGTAGAGTCCTTGAATATTGTAACTCACTTTTTATGGAAAGCGTTAAAGTAATTTTATAGTACCTAAATGGACTAAATACCTAAATAACTGCACAATGCCAAGATGCACTTCGCTTGCGGCAACAAAGAAAGAATTTAAGAAATAGTGTTCAGTTGAACTTCTTGGAAAAATTGTATTCTACTGGCACTACTGGTAGTGAAAGTTGAAAAGGATGTGGGTGTGAATACAGAAGTGAAGTATAGTAGTGAGCGCAAATTATTCATCAACATAGCTGTATGGAAAAGTTTCTTTACATTTTCCAGAGCAGATAATTATTATAATTATTATATAATAAGATTTTTTTCCTACTTTATATTTAATACTGAAGTCCTGTACTCTTTACAGAAAGTGTAGAGGCTTTCTAACTGAAGTAATGAGTCGTGTTACCACCACCATGCAGGGAGCCAGCTTTCTTCAAAGAAATGCCTTCTTTCTTCCTTGTCTGTTGCAAGGATCCAGTAAGGAATGGATCCAGGGGATCTGGAGTGTGCCGATGAAAGCAGAGAAGGGGGCTAATGACAGCTCTTGTGTGTAAATGGGGGTGAGTTTGGGGAAGAAATAAGAGCATTCATTTGGGGTCCTGAATTGCCAGCCAACGAGGGAGTTAAAGTAGGGCAAAGGGGAGGGAGCTTCTGCTGGCAGTGCAGAGGGGGCTGTGGAAACTTCTGCTCGGGCTGCTGCTGTGAAGAGGGCTGGGATGGCACTTCTGGCTGTGCTTTGTATCACCCAGCTTCCCTCTCGTAGTGCATAAGAGGTGAGGCTGTGGCTCCAACAGCAGCCCTGGTATTTGAGGTGATAGTAAATGTGACCCTGTTCCTGGAGGTAAAAAGTTTTTCCACTTTGCTTTCTGAGGAGGATGCAGGCAGGGGAATGAATATTGAGGAGGAAGCTGTGAAAGATGAGCAGGAGAATCTGGTGGCAGGTAGGTACTCGGAGCCTTTCTTAGTTTTGCAAGAAGTGTTAGCCTGAGATGCTCGGGATTTCTGTTTGGGGAGCTGTGGCTTCATTCTTCATACTTTGGGAGAAACGTCTCTATTACATCATACTTTTAAGAATGCTAACTGCTAAGATGCTCCTCTTGCAATCTAGTAGAGAAAATGCTTGGTTTAGTACAATTTCTTAGCCTAAACTGATTTTTCTCTTGAGTTTTCTTTCCTGTAACAATCAAGGGTGCCTTTTTTGCTGACGTGGTTGTCTGCGTAGGAGCTCTGTTCATTCTTCATGTGTCTTGTAGCATCTCTGCGTGTGTATTTATGTATAAATTTAAGCTTCTTGCTGAGGATAGGAAACTTTTCCTGCTTCCCATTCCTTTCCAATGCTTAATGTCATCTCTGTTCTTCAATTACTAAACCCTCCTTTTTCTTGGTTATGCAAACATAGAAAACATTTTGAAATGTTACCAAGCTCTAGGTAGATAAAGTACATAACTGCTAGGAGAAGGTGTCTGATGGATAAAGAACTTTTTAGAAGGGAGAAAACTTGTTCTGTTCCAAACACCTGCGAGAAAAATGAAAAGTAGCTGCAGTGCTTTCCAGAGCTGCATCTCTTGCTTTCTCAATTATTCTTCCTGTGTCTGAATTTTCAGCTGGGAAATGGAGTGTTGTAGTTGAACACAACCTTCCATAGCAGCTAAAGGAGAGGGAGTAGTTTGTCTTCCCTGTTACTGCAGGACTTCTTTGCTGCTGTCCTGCTTTATTTTATCCATTACACACCCACGTACCTATATTTGAGGTGTGTGTGGGTGAGGAAAAAGGGAAGGGTCCGTGTTAGTCTCCTTCCTGGCTGCTGTGATACTGAGTTGCTCCGCTTTTCTTTTCCTTACCTTCCCCAGCCTCTAAATCCATCGAGTGCCAGCCTCCAGTGTTCTAAAACACGATTTCGAACAGGAGAGAAAAGCAAAAGCAGCAGCAGCAAAGCTCAGATAAATTGACAATTCTTACCTCTATTGATGTTCAGAATAGCTGCTGAAAAAGCCACGTGCAGAGCTAGGTGTTTCATCCGCAGGCTTTGAAAAGACAGTGGTCTTATACCTGCTTTCATGACGGGGAGATAATGGCCAGAAGGACAGATTCAGGTTTTGTTCTATTTGAGAACCCCTAATTGAACTTTCTTACTAGTCATGGAAGAAAAACATCTGTATGAACAACCTTTTAGCAGTTCTTTAAAAAGGTTTGAGGGTTTGTTCCTAGTGGAGGTGACATGCGTTTGCTTGAGCTTTAAGTATTTGTTGGATTTATTAGTGTATCAAAGGTTAAGCTCCCCCTTTCGGATCAAGCTGCTCTTTGTTTTCTTTTCCTGTTTATTCAACCAGTTATATATTACTCAATTACTGTTAGAGATTTACTGCTTTCTCTTGCCTGCTCTCCTTCCATTCTGTCAGGCTGTTTTCATAACTGCAAATATAATAAAGGCTAAGTGAGTCACAGGAGGTTTTAATAGTTCTGAATACCAGTCAGATGTTTTGTTCTTTATTTTGGTAGAAAATCTGGGTTACTTTTTGCATTTTTTACTTTGTAAAAAGGTTGGAAATAGATGTAAGTATCTGCTTACTGCCGAGGTATGTCGCACATAGGCATGCCAAGTTTGTGTTTGTATTTGTATTTTGTCCTATTTTATACAATACAAATACATATACTATGTATTTGTATTTAGCCCTGTTTACTTCAGAAGTCTAAGTTCTTAATCTCCTTAGAAGTAATGTAATTGAAAATAATTTTCCACTATACTTCTGCATGTGGTTTTGATATAATTTTTTTTCAGGAGAAAAAGAAATACCTCTCTTGGCACAACAGGATATGCTGTAAGGAAATTTTTGTATCAGAACACATTTTTATAATCCTTCAATAATAATAATAATAATAATAAACTTTATGCTAATTTATAGGAGAAAGTATTTTTTTATCCTCTGTTGCCTGCTAGGATTCTGAGCTCTTGGCTGTCTTCCTAGCAGCAAGGCAATTCTTATGCCTAGAGAGGAGCTAACTGTGGGTTTTTTTTGGATGGTACAAGATCTGTGCTCAGGAATTGGTCTTTCATATCCTCTTAAGTGAGCTTGAAAAGATATGTAATATTAGTTATTATTTGGTTTTGAAGGACAATAAATGAATATTTTTTTCTAGAAAAGTTTTAAATTTGTACTTTATTATGCTGTATGTTTATACTGAAGTTAGTGCCCCTTTGATACTAAGAGGGGCACAATTGAAAACATGCCCATCATGCAGATTTGTGTTTACATTGCCTCTGAATTGCCCCTTTTTCCTTGTAATAAAAGAAAACATTGCATGAATTATGGCTCAAATACAGTCACTTCTGTTTTCAAGACTGCCACTGCCATGGGGACAGACAATCAGAGAGGGCAAATGTCTGTTCCAAATGGTCTGGAGGGAACTGAAGGATTCATTTGCTGCTTTCTCGCTTTTAGTGTGAACCAGACATCCAAAGATTCCATTAAGCTTTCACCTTACTGTCATGGTTACTGTCCTACTTCTGTGATTTATTTCTCTAGGATAAGACTTCTAAAAAAACCCATCTTTTCTTTAGAGCAATGAGGCTAGCTAGGGGGTAAATCCACACATCCCATTGACTAGGGAAACCTTTTCTCTAGCAAGACCTTTGAAAATGTATTGTGAATCCAGGGATGCCTCATTTTCTTGATTCAATTTATTTATGGAAAGAGAGTAGAAATGCTTTTTTTTTTTTTTTTTTCTTTTTTTCTTTCTTTGTAGCAGCCATCTGAATATAGGCATAAGGAAGCATCTGAGGATGGTTTGTTTTTTGCCAGAACCTCACTGAGTGAACCCAGAGAGATAATCTTCAAAGATCACTTTTTAAATAATATTATTACCAATTGCATTACTACTGCCATGTAATTTGATATATCAGTTGCACAACAAATTATTTTGTTGGCAGAACTATATACTTGGTGCCTTATTTCTAGTGCTATCTTATCTAATATTTTTCAAATATCATTATTATTAACTATATCGGTATCCTTTCAGTCTTGGGCATCTGTATAGAGAAATGCACTGTAAAATACCCCAGTATTACAAAAAATTTACAAATTGTCCATGTTTGCTCTTCATGGAAATTAAAATGTGTTTCTGAACTTTCTTTTTTTTTCTTGGTACCCGTTGAGTTGTCTCCTAGACAAAATGTCCATACAATATGACCTCAGAGTCTTCCCCAAATAACTAAGTGGATGAATTTAGAGCCTGAAAGATCGTATTTCTCTAAGGAGCTGGCACAGCAACTATTTTTCCTGTATTTTGTCCTACATGTATCATAAGCCTGACTTGAAGGGATAACCTAAGAATGGACAGTGTTTGACGCTCATTGATCCATACCTTGATCTTAACATCTAGCTGGTGCTTTTATAGTAGAAATAGAGAGAGATTGTATATCAAAGACTGATACTGATGTTGCGATAAAAGCCTTGTGTCAAGGCTGATAGTCATGTTATATAGATGCTATGAGGCTGGTACAGCAAATATTTGGGCTACTTAATGTTAAGGAAAAGTATTAGAATACTACAGTATGTTTAACTTAAAAGTAACCTTTTTTGCAGCACTTACAGCATCCCAGATTTTGTGTATAAACCTGTGTGCTGGGTAACAATTTAGTCAAGATAAATAGAATTTATTTCTAATGAGGTCATCTATACATATCCCTGAAATATATAGCAGTGATTTTTTTGAGTGACCGGCATTGATAACTTCAGTCATTTGCTGGACTATGATGAGCAGATCAGATAATAATGCTGCAGTTGTCACCAAGGTTTTTCCTTACAAGTAATGTTTGATCTTGAAGACTTACAGGGGTGATGCTGTGAAACCCTTATCCACAAAGAGGGAACAGAATAAACTTAGTGTCGAAGACAAATTTGTTCTGTGAGTATTCAAGATGAGTATTGGGCTGGGAATGCTCATAGGTGAAACTAGGGGCCTGAATATTTCATGTACCTGTTGGCCAAAAATGATGTCTCATTGAAAAAAAAAGCAACCACCAAATCAGTGTTATTAATGTAGGCCTGAACTCTTGTTTGAGAAGATGACATGCGAGTTTTTGGCAGTCTGCTACTGTGACGTGGCAGTGAAGCAGTGTTATTGTAATAGTCAAGAGCATTATAATCATTGCTTGGGGTGAGAGGTCAAAGACAAGAAAAGCTCTAGAAGGAGCTTTATTGCAGTGGCCTCTTTCCTCTTGTGGTGTGATCTAAGTAGAGTTAGACCCTTTTATGACTTCAAGTGAAAATAAAACCAAGTTCTGCTTCTACTTTTGGCATTTTGTAAAGTGTGATAAAAAAAAAAGGTGCTTTTTCTCTAAGCCAGTGTTCTTCATGGTCTTCATTTCAGTGAGAGTGCTGTCAATCTGCAGGGTTTCATGTAATTGTGTGCAAAATGGGAAGTTAAATACTATAAACAGTAATATTCCTTTATGTGATAGCCTTTGGTTCTACACAAATATAGCAGATAAATTTTCCTCTCTCTCTCTTTTTTTTTTCTTTTTTGAAAGTGATTCTTTTTGAAAGGAAGTGCTGGTAATAAGTGGAATATCCAGGTCACTGTCAGTTCAAGCATTTCTTGTTATTTTATAATGCCTTTTTCTAGTTACTGATAGTTAAAAATGTACTACTTGTAACTTTCTAACAGGAATTTTTTGAAAATCAAGTAAATAGATGTATTATTTATTTACTGTGTCAGACCCTTATTTTAAAAAGGGCTTCCACACATTCAGAGGTTTTGGGTTTGTTTGTTTTTTTCTTTTTCTTTATCTTTTTTTTCAAGCAGGAAAGCTATTGAGATACAGCAATGACACTTTATTCTGTAGAAGTGGGATCTGAAGCACATACAGTGTTGACTTTATGGACTTGCATTTGATTTAAAAAGTTTTTCTTAACAAAATGCTAGTGTCTTCTACTGCATTTGGCTGAAAGAATTCTTTAATATAGGAATTGTAATCTGTCACAAAGACAGGCAGGAATTGCAGGTGGGACTTCAGAAACTGAAATTTCTAAGAGATATGAATCAGTTCTCTGGAGAACAATGTAATCTCTGCAGGATGAGGGCCAGCTGACAGACTTGGCATAAACAGCGGGCTCCAGGTGCTCTGGTAACAAGGGACATAGAAAACTGCCCAGGCTACACCACCTTGTGTTTGTGGGTCCCTGTTGAGGACATTCTGGGTGTCTCTCTGGCTGCCTTTTGCAGGACCAGGAAGAATCAGAGAAGGAACCTTTATTCGCTTACTTATTTTTCTGTTTTTATTTATTTTTCTGTTTTGTCTTAAGAGTTGAGCTTGGGCAGTTTGAGTGCCTGGTGTAGGAAAGGTCAGGCAGTTGGTGGGGTGGGATCTGTGGGGACCAGGAATGGGTGAGGACCCACATTGTGTAGAATATATGCAGCACAATTTCCAGAGTTCTTATTGGGAGTTGTGGTCTCATTTGGTTAAAATTTTTCTTTGAACTCCCTCTATGTCACAGCTAAATAAGCTGCACTTCCCATAGCTTTCCTTTAATTCTGTAGTAGCCATGAAAATGAAGAGCAGGTTTTTGGTTGTTCTAACTCCTTCTAATGTTTACTTTAAAATTGAGAACAGGTCTGCTTGGGTACTAGCACCTCTGAAAGCTATCTGAACATGAAAGGTGCTGTCAGTGAGACCGTTCACTGAACACCTTTTTCTGGCCTCTAAAGTGTTGTTTTTATATGATTGGGACTTATTGTCTTTGCTCTGATTGCATTTTGTCTCACTAAAAATAATGGATTTCTTGGTCAGGAGAAGAAACCAGCTAAACAACTCTCTTTGTCTTTTTAACAAAGTTATTACAAATCAACAGCTCTCCTGGTTTGCTGAGTACCTGGTAGAGGTGAAGAAATGAGAGAGAACCAGGCTTTTGTTTGTTCTTTATGATGGAGAAACATTTGAAATGACGGCTAGACTTGGAGTTACTTTTGGTGTTTGAATAATGTGTGGATGATGCCTTGGTGAGAAAAACTCCCGTGTCAGCTTCTTGTATTGCAAAATAGGAAGAGGAACGGGTTTGTAGGTTAAAACTACCCCTGCAAGTGTATTTCCACCATCACCTGTATGTGTAATCACGGTCACTTGAATTGTTCTTCCTGTCTAGTACCAGCTCTGGGGCTGGGGCTGGGGCTGGCAGTGCGGCCAGGGAGAGAGATAAATAACAAAAATGCTGTAAGACCAAATGCAAATACTTTGGGCAAGGAAGGAGAGATGAGAGAATTAGTGAAAAGTGAAATAGAAAGAGACCTGGTAGCTGGAAACAGAAAATGAAAGCATTGGAATCCCTGTTGTTTAATAAGAGATTTCCAGAAATTTGGTATGACTTCTGTGAAAGTACACTTGGGGATTTTTCCTCCATTGTGTGGGGTGGGAGAGAGATGTAAACATGACTAACCGTAAAATATATGCAGATGTGCTGGAGATGGCTTGGGCACATGGCTCTGCAGTGGGGGATGCGAGGCTTCAGTGATGTTGTTAGCCTGCCTGATCCTCTGTGTGTGTATTCCTTATAAATCCGTGGAACTTTGTCTATCTGGCTGTTGCACACAGGTTTTGGTAAGAGTATTTGTTCAGTTTTACCTCTCTACAGTGTAAGTTCAACACTGTGTGGGTAAAGCCACATTTTACTGATGTGGACCATGCATTTATTGCTGTGTGTCATTAAGCATTCTCTAGAAATAGTGGAGTTCCAGTGATAAAATTACATTTGTCTGTGTAATGGAAAATAGAGTCCACAATCATTTGCAAAGCAGTCTTTCTGTGGCACTTCTTCAAAGATTAAATTCTGAGTTCAGGTGTGATAAATCCCTCATGACAGTTATTTGAAGTAACTTAAAGATGTAAGAAAGAGTAAAGAGGGGGTCAAGCAATACTGGTTCACAGTATTTTTTGGTTTGGATTTTTTTTTTTTTTTTTTTGTATTAATGTCAAAGGATGAGCTTTTATGTTTTGAAAGTTTTATTTCTTTTTAATTGCTGTAGCTAATAATTTACATTTGACAGTTATGTGAAAGCTAAAAATCACACAAAAAGCCCCCAAAGACGTTGGGGAGGAGTAAAAAGGAATTTGATTCCTACTTTTTGCAGTGTTCACGTAACTCTGGAACAACCCAGGTAAGCTGCTGTAGAGAGCGGAGTTACGTTTCCAGTTCATGTTGCACATCTGGGTTTGCATGGGGAGCGCACCAAACTAATTTAAAACATTTACAGGGCCGTGGTATAACCCTTGAATGCAGATCCTCGTTCAGTGTGCTCGGGGGCCTGTGGGTGCTCCTGGTTAGGTCTGAGGGGCTGTGAATAGTTAATTATTCAGCACGGAGTTCTGAAGTTCAAAACTCTAAGCACTTTCAGCAACAGATCAGTCATGTGAAGTCTCCATACAGAGGCGCTTTTTGCAATGCTGTTCTGGACCTTGTTTGCTCTTCATTGTGAGTGACTTTAAACTTTGTTTTCCCAAGAAAGATTTGTGTTTCTAGTGGTTGTATGCTAGATATTTTATTTTGATTCTGTAGGACAATTATAGAAGTTAATGTCTTTCTTTAGGTTGAAAGTAAACAAACTTTGGTACAGCTCCAGAATCTAAACAACAAGCGTATTTTTGGAACCTTTGTGTAATATGGTTGAAATGTATTAACTTCCTGTGAATGTGGCTCCATTCAAGCTTTTTTAAAGAATGTTTGTAAGAAATTAAAAAGCTCTTGTGAGGTAATGCATCTTCACTGTGTTTTGATTTCGTGTATAACAGTAAAATTCTTAATAATAGTGTTTTTTCCTTGCTAATATATTGGTAAATTATAGAGAGTTATTTGAATAAAAGGAGATGTTGAACTATGTGTTGTAGGACACCAGAGTGCTGCCCTCAGAATTTACTGTAACATTAATATATTAAGAGATGTAGAGAGTTTTCCTTTTATGCTGTTCTGGATTTTTTTTTAAAGGGAGATAAGTGAACCTTATTTAGTGATCACTCTTTGCATTCAAGAGTACACTGGCTAGGCACTAAGATGGGAAAATGTATTGAGAAAATTAAAGTAGAAAATCAGCATAGGTGAGGAATATGTGAAAGCATATTGTGACTGAAATGTCAAGAAATCTTACAACATAGTAGTATCAGTTATACTGTTATTACTGTATAAAAGTAAATAATGTAGAGCTGGTAGGATTTGTTTGAATAATTTTAACAATAGAAAGAAAAATTTAGGGAAGAAGTGTCACTATTCCCTCACGTATCTATCCTATGTTAAGTACACGGGGACTGCATAGTACAGTATTTCTATTTATACTAATCCAATAAATCTGTTTGGCAAATGCATAAATAGGGTCATTTGCCTAAAGCAAGGGAGGAAAAAAGTAAATAATTTACTTTTTTCAAGGTAGATTAAAAAATGCTTTTGTTTTGGGCTTGATTTTTATTTATTGGGCTTTTTTTTTTTCTTTGATACCTTAGCCTGTTGTGTCTTCTGTCACTGCTGTTTGTATGTTTAAAATATTCTCTTATCCCTTTTTTGCACATACCGTTTTAGAAGAGAATAAAGTGTGGTTCTTTCCTGTTTTGAGGATTGTTAGTTTGCCAGTATGGTATTATATGCATAAATACATACTCAACTTTTTAATTTTTATCCATTTATTTCAGAAGAAAATCTAAAGCACCACCTCCTCCTTCTGAAGCAACGCCCATTGCTATTTCTCCATTTGGTAACACAGAGTCAACCAACCTCATCATGGACCAGAAAGAGAATGTAATTGATAAAGATATTGAGCTATCAGTGGTCCTGCCAGGAGATGTGATCAAATATACTACAGTTAATGGGAGGTATGTTACACAGAATAGTATTTTCGTTTAATTTTCTTTTCTTGCTCAAGTTTACCTCTACTTTCATCCAAGTTTTAAACCCTTGGTAAAATACTTGAGTGGTGTAAGCCTGAGTATAATGTGTGTCCAAAGAAGACCAGCAAAGCTGGTGAAGGGTCCAGATCACAGGTCTGATGAGGAATGACTAAGGGAGCAGGGGTTGTTTAGCCTGGAAGAAAAGGCTCGGGGGGGACCTTATCGCTCTCTACAACTTCCTGAAAGGAGGTGGTAGCCAGGTGGGGGACAGTCTCTGCCTTCAACAAATGGTAAGATAAGAAGAAATGGCCTCAAGTTGTGCTAGGGGAGGTTTAGACTGGATAGTAGGAAAAATTTCTTCTTGGGAAGGGTTATCAGGCATTGGAACAGGTGGCTCAGACGTGCTTGAGTTGCCATCCCTTGAGGGGGATGGCATGTAGACATGTAGATACAGCACTTAAGGACATGGTTTAGTAGTAGATTTGGCAGTGCTGAGTTAATGTCTGGACTTGATGACCTTAAAGGTCTCTTTGAACATAAATGATTCCATGATTCTACCTTGATTTTTGGGTAGATATGGAAATGTCTACTTCATACATTTACCTGCCATTTGGGAAAAAATTTTTTTTTTTGAAATTCAGAAATTCTGTGTGACACCTATCAGGATGTGTAGTCATACCTGTTGTTTTTTTCTAGTCACTTCATATCTCTACAAAATATTGGTTTGTGTGATTCACTGAATTTTCCCACATAAGTTTTCATTTTTAGACTTGAAGATGAGTTCTTTCATCCTACTTGGGTACCAAGTCATGTGTTCAGCACTTGCTCAGCAATACTACCTGTGAACTACTAGCAGTCCTCAGAAAACATGTTATCACTTCAAACAAAATCTATAATGCTTAAAAAATAATTTCTAGCTACACCTTTGGAAAATATTTTTTTGTTTGAAATACTTATTTATAATAGACTGCTAAGTGTTAGTATAGACTGTGCATGTAACTCGCAAGTCAGCTTTAGTTCAGAAGGACCTGGGCATTTACTGGTAAGTTGAAATCATAAGTCCTGGGACTTAAAATGTTATATTGATTATCATAGCAGGTCTACTAAGAAGGCTGCTGTGCACGGCCATGTATGGATCACAGCAACCTGGAGGGCAGTTCATTGCTATCCTAAGCTAAACTGAACAGACCTGTTTGTGTATTGTGCTTGTGTTAGTGTATCACCCATGTCTTTGCTGCTGAAAGCAGGCTGGTTGATTTACTTACTTCTGCATTCAAACCAGGGAGTGTAAATGTGTGCTTATACCTACTTCACTTCTTAATGAGAGATAACGTCTGGCTGGAGTCTGTTTGCGCACAGTGTCATTTGCTGCAGTTCATGAGGTCATTGCTTAGACATCAAATAGGAGCTGTTCACCAGAGCTGCAGTGGACGAACTTTTGTGGGGTTTTTCTACACCTCCCCGTAACTCTGTGTTGTTTTCAGGATAATTTGAATCTGATGTTTTATTTCTCAGAAGAAATTTTCTGAAATAACTGGTGACTACTTGATGCTTTATGGTGTTCTTGCCAGCATATTTACAAGGAATATTACAGTCTGGAAATACAATACCTTCCTTTGTTTTTATTTCTTAAAAGTGAGACTTCTCGTGTTGGAATGTCTCTGTCATCTTCTCTTTCCCTTTGCCCACAGTGATGAGAACCATGGCCCTCCCTCATGCTTTGCTCTGAACAAAGTGCCAGGAAGGGAATGTTGCACGTGTCTTCACTCGGTCAGATTACACTGTGAATAATTGCTCAGTGTTCAAGACAGGCCTCACAGGCTTATCAAGAAGTGCACATATTTCCCAATCAGTTCTATTATCCTGCAGTTACAGGGATTTTTCAGTCAAGATGTGATTGATTTCATAAATGTCTCTCTTGCAAATTAGACCTAGTGTTGGCACTGCTAGGTTCACTGAGGATGAGTGGAGATGCTGTGCAGGACCTGCAGTCCACTGTGAAACAAAGTTCAAACTACCTTTTATTCTAGCTTTCTTCTATCTTGATAGTCATATTTTGTGAACAAGTAGGCAAGGTCCCTCTAGAAATCACACAAACAGACAAGTTGCTGATTTGTCTCTTTCCTGTTCGTAGTTGGAGATGAGCAGCTTTGAAGGTCTTGAGGAGAGAATACCTTAAAAGTCTTGTACTAGAAAAATCCAAATGAGTTTGAACAGCCATTTTCTCAAATTCTGTAGTCCTTTAGAAGCAACTTTTCTATTTCAGGTAAAGTTGGGTTGGTTTGCTCCCTGCTTTGGCATAGTGGATAGCAAGGGCTATGCAGCACAAAGCAAGGTGTTACAGGATAAAAATCCTGAGTGTGTATAAGTAGGCAAAAGAGGATCAGAATCAATTCAAAAGGAATTTTAGAGGAAAAGATTACACAAGAGAATTTTTGGGTTTTGGGTTGATATAAAATAACTGAAGTGAAAGACTGAGAAAAGGACAGTGAACTTGTTGTGAAACTTCAGGCATGGGTGGATTCTTTTATTTAAGCCTCAACACCAATTTGTAGTTTGTAGTGGTTGGTGATAGAGATTCAGTTCAGCTCTTGGGAATGTGACAGTGACGTGTGCACTCTGCTAACATCAGGATTCCTGGAGAGGGATCCAGGCAAATGTAATTTCAAAACCACGACCACCCCCCACCTCAGCCATGGTAAGAGCAATGAGTGGAGGAAGTGAAGCTACACTGTTCTGAGGAAGGAGCAGACAAATGAGTGAAGTTGGTTTTGTTTGGGTTTTTTTTTTTTTGTTTTTTTTTTTAAATTGGAACATTAGAGTGATTTTATTTCTGTAACCAAAGATAAAAAAAAAGCAAACCCAACTTAACGAACTACATTTTTAGCAGCCTAATCATTTTAATTTAGTTTTTTTGCTTTCCCACAGGGAAGAAATGCAGAGTTTGAGAAAGTTTTCTTGAAATTGGTTAATTAGTTTCAGTTGTATGCATTGGTAAATTAACTTGGCAATTTCAAGGGCTAATATGAAAGTGACATGCATTTAGTTTGGAAATGGTGGGTCACACATAGTTGTGCAGGATAGAATGTTTAGGACATCCGTTTCAGATGCCTTTTGGAGAGACCTTAGCTTTGCTGAGTTTTGTTTTATAAGAGTCCTTTGTGAGTTTTTATTTGATCCACTCTTGAGTATTTTCAGTCATTAGGGTACTCTGTATAGCAACCTAGTGAATAACAAGCTTTGTGGTGTTGTGCCCTACTTTTCAAAACCTATTGTACTTAAATTTGTTAGTAACAAATGCTGGGAGTTTTGGTGGGTTTTGTCGTTCTCCATGAAGACAAATGTCTTTTTCTCTTTAGAGAATGGGATTAGTAAATATTTTTGCGAGGAAGGCCATGAAGCCACAGTAATTAAGTAATTGGAGAACTGTAGAAAGCCACACTGTGTGTAGATTTCTTTCCTTTTTTTTTTTTTCTTCTTTTTTATTTTTTTCATATTCCATCCCTACCTAGAAATACTTTTCTCTTGGTGGTAATTGACAGTTTGGTTTGTTCAGTGGTGCTTTCTCCAAGTCTCATGATGGGAAGACCTTGTTCCTAAGTTCGCTTGTATCAGAGTCTCAACTTTCTTTTTTCTTTTAAATAACAAGTTTCTAGCCCTCATTTTTGGAGAAGAGTGTGGAAATTTGATGCATTTTTTCCTTTAAACACTCTATTCAGTATTTGAAGGGACACCTTACACTGTTGATGATGAACATAACATGGTTTGATACAGTCTGTTGAAAGTTTATCCTTTAACTAGGTTATATAATGAGAGGCTGCTTTGAGTCACTTTTTATTGTTATTTAGTCAGGTAAGAATAACCAGAGGAGAACAGATGAGAGATGAAGGGGTGCAGGAATATGTAAATACATTTGCAATCAGAGAGTTCCTGAAAACTTAAGTAATTGAATGAAGTTAAATTGCAAATATTTTACTGAAATTAGATAAAGAAGGATGAGCTGGTGATATACTCAGACAGCTAATGGGTACTTTTTGGCATTTTACTAAATATTAATTGTGGAAGCTGTTAAATTTACCATGATACATGTATTCTTCCGCCTACAGTCCTTGAAGGTCTTAGCAAAAAAATATTTTTACAAGTTTTGGAGGATGTGATGATAAGAAAAGCTTGAATTTTGTACCACTGTAGGAATATCTTTCTAAAGCAGTTATTGAAGGTGTCTTCTTGGCTTCCAGTGGAGGAAGAGGGACTTAAAATCCATCATCTTCCAGTCAAGCGGGTCATTTGTGGAAGTACCACTGGAAAGCAAACTTGCACTGAATCACTGTTCTCATGTGCTAATTTGCATGTACCTGTCTGCTGTTTGTGAGCAGCTGTTTCTTGCTTACCATTCTGTTGTGTCTTGTGACACTGGTTAGTATGAGGGCTTGTCCCTGTCACTGTGGTGCATTTCTATAGGATGGCTTTCTGTGATCTTTGCTTGTGAATTCTCACACTGGTCATCTTTGATGTCCTTACCCTTCTCCAATAACTGAAGGGCAGCTTTTAAAGCTAGTCAGTGTATAAAAATGCACCAGAAAAACAGTAATGGGTAACTTATTGGATATGCTGATAACCAGAAGGGTCACTGGAGAAGTGGTGTGTGTGCAGTCATCTCTGGCTCCCTCCTCCCTGCCCTGCCCAGCCCCCTGTGAGGTGGGGAAATATGATTTGCCTTTGCAGCCCTTTTCTTTTTAGAGTGGGATGGATGTATTTGTTTTATTAGGGGTTAGAAGTACAAGAAATAGAGTAGTTCCTCTTTCTTTTATTCTTCCCACAGGAGATGAATTGAAATAAACTCTCTGGTTTAGCTATGTGAAGAGGGAGGAGTAGTTACTGTTCTGCATTTTGCATGGTATTCCTCAGACTGTTCTATATATAAATCTAGATGAAAACAAAGGCATATATGGCATTCTTCTGCACCTCTTCAGACCATCTGATAACTCCTTTTTGATACACTGGAGTATCATTCCTGTATGTTTGTTTTATTTTATTGTTCCTCCTGCCTTTTTCTCCTGAGGCAAGTGTTCTCCTGCCACTTAAGCAGACAGGAGCTATCCTCTGGAAAAAAAAACGTCTGTAGTAACTGTATCTGTCAGCTTCCAAACAGTTTCCATCTTCTGGAAGTGCCACATGTGCATGCACCAGAGAGTCCAGCCCTGCTGCCAGAGACCGGAAGACAGTTTGCATAAGGAACACTTGTTCTTTAAGACAAAGTGAAAACAGGAATGATATTCTAGGGTAAATGAAAGGGAGGAAGAATTCAGTGTTCAGAGCCATTTCCAACATTCTTAATTCTTTTTACAGAACCGTATCATATGAAAAGTCTGTTTTAACTTACTAGTTAATAAACATATTTATGATTTTTGTTATCTAGAATTCTATTTAGCCTGAGTGCTCTTTGTATTTCCGCATTTGGCTATGCTACCAGAATACTTGCATCTGTTATGAGATTACGTCTAGAATTTAAGATGTCTGATAAAGCCATGCCAGCCAAACCCTGTATTAATTTCCTCACAGGCACCTCAGCATTCTTTTCAACATACCATTTGATTGCTTCATAGACTTAAATTATTTTCATAATAACCTTGTGAGACAGAGCTGGTGATGGATTTCTGTGTTTGTAGCTGTAACAGAGATGCAGAGAGTGTCAAAATGAAACTGCCCTTACAGATGGTTACCCAACTCAAAAAAAATTATTGAGGAATGATCTGATAGTACTGCAACCTTATTCAGTTGCTGTAACGTGAAATTAGTATACTCTCCTTACCTTTGCTCTATTTCAACATTTATGACACTTCTTTTTAAAGTACGGCTTTAATAAATTTATTTCAGTAGCAACTGGAAATGCTCAGCATACCTTAATATGCTGTTCTGGCTGTTCTTCGTGGAGCACTGTGAGAACAAGGACATGCAGTTACTGACTGAATATGACAAATTCATTTTGTCATACTTCATTGTGGAAAGGACATCTGTTACATCACACAGAGCTTCCCAAGAAATTGTATTCACCTACTATATTGTCATTTAGCTTATTTCTCTCTGTCTGTATTGAACACCCAGATAATTCTGGGATCCCTAAAGTAAGACCCCCTTAAAAAGGTGACTTTCTCAAACTTCATTTCTCCTGTTCCTTCCAAATGGCTGGAACTTTCAGAAAGTAAAGTCCTGTGTAACTCTGAATGAATGCAAAACTTTCGAACTTCTGAAGAGAACTGTTTCTAATGAAGAGCAGGCATTTATCACCCCTGTTGAAGTTCCCACTAAATGTCAAATGAGGTGGTTAATTCATGGGCCTCTGTTGACCTCAGGAAAAGCTTTACTTCACACAAGCAAAAATTGCCCCCCTTTGCATACTGTTCTGCAAACTGTTTTTGTTTTCTTTTTAGTGGTTTTTTTTTGGGGGGGATTGACTTTTCTTAAAAATTGAATTTTATTTTTTTAAATCGTGGAGATATTAAAAGTTAGTGCCTGGTAGTAATTATTCAGTCATGGAAGGGAAGGGATGAACTGAATTAAATGTTTAGCAGCATGTTTTGTTATAACCTGCTTAATTGTTACCTGTTCTGACAGTTCCACTTGTCTTTTACAGGAAGCCCATGATGGACTTGCTGATCTTTCTCTGTGCACAGTATCATTTAAATCCATCAAGTTATACTATAGAGTTGGTATCAGCAGAAAATAGCCAGATTAAATTCAAACCCAACACACCAGTGGGGATGCTTGAAGTGGAAAAGGTGATTTTAAAGCAAAAACAAATAGATAAGAAGAAACCTGCTCCTGTTATACCAGAGGTGAGAACTAAAGTTAAGGCATATTGAGAAATTAGAATCACTGTTGTATTCAACAGCTGGTAGCTAAGCCTTGTTTCAGCTTTTCCTGTTGTCTCTCATCCTCTCACCTTGCAGCTCTGGGAAACATGTTGCTCTGTGTTCTTGATAACCTCTTCTTAGGTAAAATATATTTCAATTTGTTGCAGCAAACATCTTTGCTGCCAAAAGAAGGAAATATTACATTATTATTTGAAATTCCACGCCTTTTGCAAAATTCTGCAGATTAAGTGTGGCTAAATACAACCTTCCACAAAATGAAAATCAGTGTCATGTACAATCTGTCATGCTGTGATATATGAGCCCCTCTGACTGTATGTTCATTTTCCTTTAATGCATACTGCACTCTCTTTGTACTTGGCTCTTTTTACGTATTCTTAAAAGGCGGGAGATTTTATAAGTACTAAACCAACTTCCGCTCCTTCCACCTTTCCCCTTCAACTGTATAGAGGAATACTGTAATTTATCTAAAGCACTTAGCAGAGGGCCAGGACTGCTCTCCTGCTGCACTTTTACCTCCCTCCTGCGCGTGTGTGCACACACTCGCTCATGGCTCATCACCTGACTCCCACAGCTCGCTGCAGGCACAGGGCAGGGGCTGAAGGAGAAGCAGACTGTTTCATGTGTCCTTTTCTTGCAGAGAAGGGAATAGCAAAATGGTTCTTAGTTCCTCGTGTGATGTTTCTGAACCAATAACATTGGTGAAGATGGCTGTAAATGGAGTTCCTATGATGACTGTGAGGCTGTTGTAAAAATGCCAGTTCTTTCAGAATTTGTGTTGGTATTTATTGGAATTTTCTTCTCTTTAGCAAACGATAAGGGTAGTGATAAACTACAAGAAGACACAGAAGACAGTCGTAAGAGTTAGTCCACATTCACCCCTTCAAGAACTCATACCGATTATCTGTAGCAAATGTGAGTTTGATCCTTCACAAACTCTGCTGTTGAAGAATTACCAGTCTCAAGAACCCCTTGATGTGACAAAATCTCTTAATGACCTTGGACTAAGAGAGCTATATGCCATGGATATCAGTCGAGGTAAGAAACCTTTTCTAAATTGCAATTCATGAAAGATAATTGCTGAATATTTTAATAATGTATACATTTTGTTGGGTTTTCTACTTATGAAGAAATTATTTTCTAGCAATGTCAGTAGTCTTCCACAAAATTGAAACTGAGACAAGTTTACCTGGACTTTTGTTTTCAGAAGTGCTGTGTAGAAGGTTTGTTTTCTAACCCGGTATTAGGTACCAGCAAAGGTAGCTGAGTACAAATCTTCACTTAAATCTTTCTTTTTCTTCCCTTGCGCCTTCCCCAGACAGCCCAACAATACTGTTTCCCTTAGCTCACAGACATAGGATCATGATGACCTATAAGGAACAGAAACATTAGAGAAAATTAGGATTTTTTTAGAAACTATGTAAAGTTTTTCAAGTGTTAGAATGTTTTGATGGTGTTTATGTATATTTCTGAGTGCGGCTTGCTAATTTTATAAATTGTGAAGGAAAATAATAGTCTTTTAACTGTGGTCCAATAGGGGCACAATGAGCTAACTTCCTAATATTTCTACAGATGTTCCTAGGCCAGATTTTAACTTCAGCTGCACACCTCTGTTTTTCATGACAGATTATTGTATTGTGATGAACAATTCTGTACAGTGTGGTTTGTTCCATTTTAGACATTCCTCACAGGAAGTTTTAGCTCAATGTAGAAAGCAGTAATATCGATTGACTCACTCCTGCTTTAGACCATGTTGTATTTGCTTCATTTTATTTCTGCTCTAAAACTTGAGTGGTGTGTTGGGGTTTTGTTTGTGTCTTTACCCCTCTTTCTTCTTAAATACGGTAACCTTACTGTTTGGTGGTTACAGTTTCAAGAGTTCCCTCTGTTACTTTCTACAGGTCAGAATGACAGATTTGGACAATATGTCCTTTTTCCATGAAAAATGAAATATCTTTCTCTTCCCCAATGGAAACCAACATATTTTAACTTGTCTAAACGTGTTACTTTGACTATATATGCCCATAGTGCATTGTCTGGTTACCTACTGCCTTCATCTATGGACTGGCACAGTTGCCTTTTGCACAATATGACATGCTCTTCATTTGAATCAACAGCCAAAAATCCTTAGAACAGCATACAAGGGCATATATCACAGTGCCCTGGTAGGAAATTTAGATATTCTTCATTTCTCTTAATATGAAGTAGTTCAGAATTTCAGTTTTGCAGACAGGCTCAATGCTCTGACTTAATAGAATTTAAATTCAAATTTTATTTTATTAACATTATATTTTGACTTTATGTTCCTCTTTGTTTTCCAAGTTTGGACTGCCTGACAGTTCAAAACTTACAGAGCAAAGTATTTTATATGCTGACTTTTCTCATTGCTTCAGAAATATAAGTGAAGCTTCCCCCTTATGTATAAGATTTCCAGTCTGTGTTCCATGTCTTCAGGCTCAAGTTCTTGAATGGCTTACAGTGTTAGGCAGTAAAGACACACTTTTTTCCCACCAAAAAGCCAGTTAATTTTTCCCTAATGTTGAGGATTCAGCTTGGCTTTCTGTATTTGTATCTTGTAACTACATCCTTGATTCAGATTCACATTTTCTGTCTTTCTTTTTGTCTTTCTGTAGCCACATCACCAGTTGATTTAAATTTACCGTCTTTGCAAGGTACGATTTACTGAAATAGGCGGTGAAACTGTAGCACTTACATGACATTACCATGCGCTCATATTATAACATCTGCTGTGCTGTGGCATGAGTAGTATCTCTGTCCTGTCTCAAATGCATATTTAAAATGATCATGCAGATATGGATATACCCAGCTCTATAAAAATTATTTTTTTATAGTTTTACCCTAGATCAACTTATTTAAATTTCCTTCCGGTAAAAACTTAAAAGAGGCAACCATTACATTTACAAATCCTCGCATGAATAAAGCCTGAGATTAGCTCAGTTGGTTAGAGCATGGTGCTTCTGACACCAGGGTTGTGCGTTGGATTCCCGTATGTGCACTTAAGAATTGGACTTGATGATCCTTGTGGGTCCCTTCCAGCTCAGAATATTCTGTGATTCTGTGAAAACTGTGTAAGGAGGATAAATTCTGCAAGGCACCAGAATGTACTTGATTGCCATGCAGTTAGTTTTGTGTGCAGCACCCATTGTGGCTCTGGGGGATCTTTCCATAGCCACACCATGAGCAGGCTGGGGCCTGCCTTGTCCCACTTTGCACTTTGCCATGAATTTAAACTATTAGGGATGGAGAGCTGAAAAGACTGGGGCTCTTTTTCCCTTCTACAGCATTTGTGGTGTGAACCATGACATATGACAAGTGGGATGGGCTGAATTTAAGTGCTAGGGGTATTAAGAGCTGCTGAAACTCATCTGTTCCGAGTTCTGAGAAGGACAGGAAGAACATGGATGGTAGGAGACCTGTTAATTTTGCAGCAGCTAGAAAAAAATATTACTATAGATCATTTACAATGTGTTTTGTGTATCATTGCAGAAGGTTTATGACTCAGTGAAATAATAAGAATGCAGCAGAAATAATCTCTGTCTGAAGTAACATCTAGAACTGTTGTTATCTATTTTAGACTCCTACCAATCTGAAAACATAGATGTTCTGAAGGAGAAAGAAAACAAAGGATTTTTCAGCTTTTTTCAACGAAACAAGAAGAAAAGAGACCAAGTAAGGTGTAAATTTTTATAAGCAAAACTTATGGAAACATATTGATACTGAGCAATCAATACTGTTGATTGTTTTCCAGAAAGTAAATGTAACTTGGATTTCTTTTTATTTCCCACGCTTCAAGGCTGCCAGTGCCCCAGCAACTCCATTGATGAGCAAGCCAAGGCCAACATTTATCACGAGATCCAACACTGTCAGCAAGCAGTATGATTCAAACACTCTGCCAGCTGAAATGCCGAAGAAACGGAGAGCTCCTTTGCCACCCATGCCAAACTCTCAGAGTGCTCCCCAGGAGCTCTCACAAGCCCAAGTCAGACCTGCGCCTCATATTGTGAAATCCAACAGCTTTAATAGGAGAGAACAGGTTGGTTGCATTTGCTTCACTTCCCTTGATAAGTATAGACATAATAATCCTGATAACCCTGTTGTTAATCTATGATGAGGCTTGAAGTAAATGGGACATAAAAGTGTAGTACTTGCTTTAAAAAATTTTAGCTTGAACATAACTATAGAAACTGAAAGATGTGACTTCATATCCAAAATAGCTGCTATATTTTGAAAAGGTAAAACCTACCTCTTATATAAACTGGTCTTGTGAGCACCTTTTTGTTCTTCTGAATGAATACTTTATGTATTTGAATGTGAGAACATGCTCTCGCTTCATCATACTTAGTAATTAATGTTGTGATACTTCTGTTAATTTTTAATGTTTTAGTTGCATGAGATAATGAGTAGTTTCTTCTTTACATTGCTAGAAAAAGGTGGGCATCTTGGGGAGCAGTCTAAACATAGTTGTGTTCCCAGCAAGTCAAAATGAGGTTTTACTTTTTGTCAAATAGGGCTGTATTTTATTGAAGCTATGGCACATGGGCTACATATTAAGTAACCTATATATCCCATGACATGCAGAAATTCTGCCAATAGAATTTGGGAGAATTGATGCATTAGCTATTATCCTGGTATTGCACACATTGTCAATTGTGAGTTCCAAGTAAAGATCAAGGTTAAAATTTTTGTTATTTTTTCTCAATTTATTTCATACTTTGCTTTGAATACAGTCAAAGGTGGTCTTTTGATATGAGGTTATTGGCATGCTCGAAAAATGAAATGCAGAACTAAAATACAAGTCTGAGGGATTCATTTTGAGTTAGACTTGGAGACAAGAAATTTCAGGCTATGACTTCCTTTATACAATGATTTAGTCTTTCACTGATGCACAGAACCACAAGAGAGCACTGTTTAACAGAAGTTCTGTCTTTGTGTATTGTGTCCTGCTGAGAAGCTTTATCATTTATCATTTGAAGAAGACAAAGGTTTCTTTCTGAATTTTAATAAAAGGAACCTGGGAGAGAGAAGAAAATCACGATCTTTTTTTTACCTCACTATGTTTGTCTTTTAATTGAATTCAAATTTTTTGAAAATAATTTATTAATGTCAACATGCTTTAAATGATTAATATCCTGTTATGTCTAAAAGTAATGTATGACTGCTCAGCTGTCACTCAAAAAATTGCTTAGATTTATTATTTTTACCAACATTTCTAACTCATCTGAAGTGATTTGTCTGAAGACAAATAGCTCATAAAGCGAGGACAGAAGTCCAGTTCAAGTTATATTTTTGTGTGTATTTTCTATTTGGTAGTGCTTTGTGCAGCACCCTTAGAACTTAGAAAACACATGCCAAAGACTTCTGAGGTGAATTCTGTTTCATTCTGATTTGATTGCACAGTGGTTTATCAGAAAGCACAGAGCTTGGGATTTAAATGTGGGCAAATATTTTGTCTCTTGGTATCCACTTTCCAATAAATATAATCTAATTTATGAATTTGGACTGAATAGCATATATTGCTCAGCTTGATCAGAGAACTCTTAAGAGGGATCCTATGAGAGACTTCCTTGGAGAATAAAGCTGTTCCTTGGAAGAGTGCAGAGACATTTCCAGAGACCTTCCTGCAGCACAAGAGTGGTCCATTTACACAACCCTAACCTTAAAGAGATTTAAATCTCCAGTCTACCCCTTGGAAAAGAAAGGGAAGGAGAAGATAGGAGAATAGTGGAAGGGTGGGAAGCAGCTAAACAATAAAGTACTTCTGAAAAGAATTTTTTAGCCACTGTCTCAGAGCAGCTTAGTTGGATTTCTGGGAGGGGTGAGTTCCATGCTTAAGAAATTAAACCACAGACTTGCTTGCCTGCAACTTCATGGTCAGCCCTTTAAAGGAGAAGGTGGGCAGTGATCCAGCGAGTACTATGGACATCAGGGAGGTTTAGAGTAGAGTCAGGGCTACCTGGGAGAAGACAGTGCTCAGGACTACCTGTACTGAAGTTTCCATGAAGATAATTTGATATTATTCTGAGATGTTTTAGATGTTGCATGCACCCACTTTTCAGTATATCAAATGCATAACTTTGTCCCTTTATTGTATTGGGTAATATTGGGTGTTTGCACAGAATCTCACTAGCTGAGTTGCTCTAAGTATATTCTGTATGTACTTTCTTTCCAATAGATCAGAGGTGTATTACTTCCTCTGTAGTACTTTAGCCAAGTGTAAGTATTTTGAGAGCTTAAGTCACATAATAAGGATGAAGTGCACGAATACACTCAATGTAGGACCAGTATATTTTTTGATGTTACTCCTTGGACATCCATTTGCCTGCATACTTGTACAAGGGGAAGAAAGAAAGAGTAGCAATGTGACTAGCAATATACTTCAATATCCCTACATGATACAGTCGCCTGCTTGCCCTCTGTTAGATATTTATGGGGCAAAAGAGGCAGGAACCGGGGATATCAGAACGTCCATATGGTGAACCTTGGTGTAAGGTAAGCTATCTAGCACACTGAAATGCTCCACTTCCACTATTTTTTTCCCCGAGTACTGTTTTTCCTTCCATTTCAGTTGCAAAATTATTGTGGCTTAAGTACCTTTATTTGTTTTTTGAAATGCTGAGAAGGGCAAGGCACCATGTCTGCCACTGCTTACAGCTGGAACTTGGGAAGCACTGACATCTATGAGTGTCTGCTTGGGGTAGTGTGGGATTTGGTGCCAAATTTGTCTGTACACATTTGAGAGTAAAAAGTTTCATATCCACCCTTGCTTGTTCCAGGATGAGGAGGGTGTGCAGTTCTAAAACAAGACCGCTGGCATATGTTGTGGAAGTTATGACAGAGTTTGCTTGTGTTTCTGCACAAGCGCACTTAATTAGTTTAGTGATTCTAACAAGAGTTTTAATTTAAATGTAACTGATAAAGCACTGGTTATCATTGGCAGTTGGTATGACACATGAACACCCAGATGTATATTCCAAAACTTTGTCAGATATGTCTTAGTAACATTATTTTCGGGTTTTTTCCCCATCTGTTTAAAGTACTATTTTCACATTACAGCCTTTGTTAGGATTTTAAAGCTCTTAATATTCATATGTTGAATAATTCCTGAGAAAATCTGTTCAGCTCTCGAACCTTCACTGGAACATTTAGTACTTTCTTGAATTCTCTCTTTGCAAGTTGTTTGTTTTTTTGGATGCAAAGGGCAGTAGAAAGGCTTACAAAAATCTTCTAGTAGCATTTGTGCTCTTATGCTGAGAACATTACTCCCCCCACCACACACACTCGTTCTGTGCAGAAGGGAACTCTGGTGACATCTGTTTGGCTGAGCGAGTGTGCGCAGAACCCTGAGCCAGCGAGCCAGCTGGGGGAGCCTGTGTGCAGCAGGGGAGGGGGGACCTTGGAGCAGAGGGACATGTCTCTGTGCAGAACCGAGGGGCTGCAGCCAGCAGCTACCAGAGAGGGGACAAACAGAACTGCCCGACTGCAAGGAGGAAGTACTTTAGCAACAAAAAAAGAGCCTCATTTGAGGAAATAATACTGTATTTGACACCCCCTACTGAAGAAATTCAAAGACTGAATATTAATTGTTTTTCCTTTTCAAGAACTATTTGTGAACTGTGAATGAGAAACTATAAAAGTGTAAAGTGATTTTTGTTGTGTGACATTTTAATCTAGAAACTGACTTGTTTAAAAACTATTCAAGCATGCGAGTATTTTTAATTAGGAATAGGGTGCTATTTCCTTATCCTCTGGTGCTCTTAAAAGAGCATTTCACTTTGTAGTTCATGTTTTCTCTTTAAAGCCCTGAGTCCTGCTTTGCTGTAAAAGGTTTGAGCTGCTTGCTTTGGCAAGTGATTTTTTTTTTTTTTTTTTAAGTGATGGGTAGAAGAATTGTGTGAACGTTTTGGACTGTGTTTCTCCATACAGTGCAGTAAAATATTGATGGATCTGTCATACCTGGTATCAAGGTCCACCTTGATGACCAAATGTGCCCAGGGTGGCTCAGAGAATAGTTTTCACCATCCCAGTTCATTGATTCAAGTTCTATTGAGATCTAACAGGAGCAGCCAAACGCTGCCTGACAGACATCTTATGCCAGTACCTTTTCTCTTATGAGTAATTTTCTTTATAGACTTGATTGTGTACAACCAAATATTCTAGCTTTTAGTCTTTAATATCCTGCCTACTTTAGGATCTGTACTTGCTCAGTGGTACCTTTCTGAGTGATTTGCATCTTACTCCATGGGAATTGACACGGTCAACAGTTCTGTTGTCTGTGGTGTTTTTGAAAGGATTGTCAGTGAAACGAGAATTTGCAGGTGCCGTTATACCGTCTCTGTTCCTTGATATGGTGCTTTGTGAAGTGGGCTGGGTAACTGAAGTACAGAGAAGTTCTCTGAAGGTGACCCCACATCCAGTTGCTGTGTGGATCCTACTAGCCAGAAATGAATGTTACTGCTGGATTTTATTGTATTGTTGCGTAGACAAGAGATAGAGATCACAGTTACTGCAGAAATAGGCAGCTGTGCCTAGTGCAAAATGCATTCCTTTATTGCTGGGATCCTGAATGTTGTCATTCTAATAGATGTGGGTATAGGTTTCTTCAGCATAGGGCAAACTACAATTAAGAATGGCAGGCCAATTGACAACCGCTGTCTTTGAGAGAGAGAATGTGTTTTTAAAACAACTTAAAATGCAATTGGACTGCTCTTATAAATATGAGGTCTTTAACAGGTATTCTTTGTTCATTTTCTAATGGTTTTGATTATTCATGAATTAAGATTTGGTTTTAATTTTGCTACAATAAGGAGGACATTACTACACTGTAACATCAGTAGGTACTATAATTATTGGGTTTGCAATTTAGTAAAATTTCACTTTGGTAAGTATTATAAGGCAGTTGTACTTTTCAAGATAAGTTTTGAAATCAGGCATTCCAAAAATTTCTGTGAAAATTCAAGTATTTTCAGAAGGGAAAGAAATTCCTAATGATTATGTACACAGCCCAGTTAGAACTGCTGTTGAAGAAATGGAGAAGGAAACATTGTGTTATGTCATTGCAGTGGGGTGTAGTTGAAGCTTCTTTCTACAGTGATTTTAGCTACTTTTAGAAAAGAGGTTTTTTGGGTTTGTAGAATAGCCTTTGGGCATAGAAGAATTCAAATTTTCTTTCATACTGTGATCTTTTACTGCTCTATGTTGCACCTCTGCAAATATATTCAATTACTGTAGAAAATCTTTTTTTTTTTTTAAAAACAACTCCTTGGAGGAATTAAGATGAAAAACATAGTACGTTTGGTAATAGGTATATATTCTCTCTTTCCCATATGTATATTATAAATACTTTTGGAGAATAATTACTAGAGCTATTTTGCTGCTTTTCATAGATTGCTAATAATTTTCCTCCCCTGCGTCCCTTCCCAGGCCCCTCCAGGATTAGTGCGGAAGAGTTCCCTGCCGCTCAGTGACACTGCTTCTGTGAACTCCTCTCTGAGGAGGATGAAGCGCAAGGCGCCCTCACCACCCTCCAGAGCACCAGAAGATCAAAGTGAGAACAGTAATGAGCCTGGTAATCTTTTTATGCTGTTTAATTGGAAGGCAACAGAAAGTATAGCTGTTTGGCTAAACATTAAAGCAATGCCACCTTATAAGACAAGAACCTCAAGTGAAAATAGGAGTGCCAAACCTTTTGAGGTGGTAAGGAGTGGTCCTACTGCTGCTTTATGAGTCTGGCTCATGTAGTGTGTGTGAGCTGGCACGGGCAGGGCACAGGAGCAACCACAGAACTGCTGATGCAAAGGGTAAAGTCATTTTTGTTATCCCATCAATCTGGGAAACCTGGAAGCAGCAGCTGGGCAGAGGCATCTGAGCAGGGATGCAGAGCTCGCTCCATGTGAGGGCATTGACAAAGCTGCTGTTTGCCCTCTGTGTCAGGGACTGGCACAGGAGGAGTTGACCACTGTGCTTTGAGCTTTCCCACAGCAGGGCAAGAACCTGCAGCAAGTCCCATGAGGTGCCTTGTAAGTCTAACGCAGGCCTGTGTTACCTAAACACAGGAGTCCTGCTTGTCAAACACACAAGACTAAACAACAATCCGTATCATCTGGGTGGTTTTCTGCACCCCTGCTACACATCACTGGAGTGTGTTTACAGTCCTCCTCACCCATCTTCCCTTATTGTCCCACAAGTGTGAGAAAGGCAGGTATTTAGAGCACGCGGATCAGAAAAAAACCAGACAATGCCAAATTAATTATAGTTAGAGTTGCGTTTGTGTTGCTCAGATGGACTGCTTGGGGTGGGGAGAAAAGATTACCTTCTCTGGATCACAGAGGGTATAATAGGAAATGGACTGACAAGAGAAATCTTAAAGAAAGCTTTTGTAATTTTTTTTTGATTTTTCTGTTTGATCAAAAATTCAGTTCTCTGGTTCAAAAATACCTAAAAGTTGAGATTAAAATATCTGGAAAATGTGGCAATGAGCACTCGTTGCTTAAGAGAAGATGTATTTCTTAAAGAACTCAGCAGTCTGCAAGACTATAATCTAGCATTTTATCTAGAACTTCTGTTGGTGCAGAAATTGAGAGGCAATAAAGAGGTTGTTGCTTCACTTTTTTCAGTAATGGAGACAGCAGAATCAGCCTCCATTAAAGTGGAAGGAAGAGGCACCGAAATGCAGCCTGAAACAGGTTGGTTCTTTTTCCAAAAGCACTGATAAAATCTACTTCACAGCAAGCTATGATAATTCTTAGCAATAAACTACTGTACTATAGATATGTTGTAAGAATAGAACTAATGTAAATTCTTCAGATCAATTAACTTTTCCTTTGAAGTACAAATGTGGCTTTCTAAAATAATGGTGTTTTAATGTCTACAGAAACACATGCAATATATTTTGCATTGGTATCTGTGCTTTACATTTATTAAACTGAGCATTATCCCTGTTTTCCCTCCTCCCTCACAAGCTGTAGAGAACTAGGCAGAATTTCTGTGATTT
>VWZG01006962.1:98229-129886 GCA_013396735.1 Grallaria varia
TTTTTTTTGTACCTCATAAGAAGCCTTTGAAAAGCTGAAGCCCAGCCTTGTTTTTAGAACCCTGCCTTGTGCTGCCCCTGACCTGTGTAACCGAGGGGTGGGAGCAAATCTGCGCCTGCCTTTTGGTTGGCGTCTGTACAGCCTTTGAAAACATAAGTTGCAAATATAAACTGAGTGCATAAATAGCTGTTCATACATGAAATTATTTGTTGGGTGTTGTGGAAAAAAATGTGATATATGAAAGTATAGCTGTTTAAAATACAATTATTAGGCTGCTGAACATAATGCCTTTTTAATTTATGCAGTTTGTACTGTGAAGTACTGTTGTTTGCAAGCACCAGACTGTAGGGTATGGATACAGGATGCAGCATCTAGAAGTCTTCTAAAATTTCTAAAAGCTTTTAGAATAATCAATGCCAGTGCAGTCTGGAAAAATCACTCTTCAGTGCATTTCACTAAGAATGAAATATATAATTGCTAAGCTTGTGCAGTGCCACAGGCATTATATAAGGCTAAACGCTCGGTTTCTGTGCTAGTTTTCCAGCTGTTTATTCAGGATACCAAAGTACCAGTCAAATTTGTTGGAGCAGTAAAACACAGATGTACCACAAGAGCTGAAAAAGTCACCTGCTAGGATGCTAGGTCTCTGACAAAGGGGAAAAAAAAATCACTAAACTTGGGCTTGGTTTGTGTTTAGGACAATTTTTGTAAATTGTTGGAAAAGACATTGATTAGAAACAATATGTAACATATAATACATGAGATTTGGAACCTATACTGTGCAGTCTGAGGCTGAAGATGTAATGAAGCTGTAACCTTTCCCTTTCCTAGTTGTAGCGGATGAAGGGCAGTAATCACTTCTAAGTGAGTTATGTTTATTACATTTATTAGTACTTAATTTTCTGTGTTGAAAACACATGCAGTCTACGTGCAGTAGGTCTAAGATGATGAACAAGGTTATTGTAGTGTGATTTAAAATTAAGATTTTTGTTTTTCTTTTACTTGTTTCGGTCTTAAGATTGTAGATCTGTGCTAGAATTTCTGCAGTTCCTGTCACTGTCATGTCCAAGTGCTGTGTAAACAGCCCTGAACTTCATGGAAATGACTGTTTGTTTTTCCTTAGGTTTAGGAAGCTCTGCTTGAGACATTTGAGTTCTGTAACTAAATATTTTAATTTAAGATGTAATGGAAAGAAATAGAAAAATGTAGTCGTCTTCACTGGGCTTAGAACAGTCTATGTGGAGCCCTGGGGTTTACCTCTGCAGTTAGTGACAGCCTTCATTCTCTGATTCTCCTGCTGTCTTCATGAAGTGGCCTTTGCTGAAGACTTAATGCCATACAGTTTTTTAAAATGTAGATACAAGTCACATAGCACAGCTTCATTGCCTCTTTTTTCTTTGTCTCATGGGATACTGCTGCTCTCTGGTGGCATCTCTGAAACTGTCCCAAAGCTGATGTATAAAGGGTCCTTTTAGCAAAGCCCCTCATGCAGTAAGAACCAATAATAACCTACAGCAAAATCAGCTGCAGTACACTTGTCCTATTTGTGCTCTGAAAATTATGCACATTTGGATATTGTCTTAAATGGATAAAATAGTTAAATATCTCTTTAATTGTGAAGTTGGACATAATTTTAACTTTACAAAACCCCTGTAGTTCCTTCCACTTGGATTAATACTGCTTTGACTGTCAGGCTTCTGGGAAGCACTGTGAGTTTTTGTTTGGCTGTGACTGGCATTCCAAAGTAGTTCTGTTATCCATTCCTACTTGAGCAAATAAATGAAAAAAACCCCAAAGCTTCAAATACAGTGTTACCTTCTGCCCTAAAATGAATCATTACAAATATTCAGTTTGGTGTCTAATAGCTATGCACTACTTAGACACATATACATTAAGTGAAGCTATATAATATGGAATAGACAACATTTCTGTTGTGAAATGACAGGTTTCCCAGGGTGTAAAAAGCCTGCACCTTGACAAAAATACTTCGAAGGCACACATCTACTAGAATAAACATCGACAGAGAATTAATTTGAACATTTGGGATTATAAACACTTCTCTTTCTCAATTATGATTATTGTTCCTCTTCCCAAGGTTTAATTAATGCTTGGTCTTTTTTTTCCTAGGGAAGAAGGTAAAATGGTGTCTTAAAAAATATTCTGAAATTACAGATTTTTTAATAACAAACAAAGCCCTTGGTATAATCCTGTTGGTTACTGTATCTCTTAAGAACCTTGTTAAGGGCTATGGAGTAAAGAGCAGATTTGTATGATGTAGTCAGGCTTTCCAGCTTTGCTGCTTACGAGCATAACAGCTCAGAGAGCAGCACCAGCCTGTTCTCTGCAGGGCAAGGAGTGTTATTACTGCCCAAAAGAGACTTGCACTTGGTATGTCAGTCATCTTATCAGGTGTACCTTCACGGTGTCACAATGGAGGCTTTAACAATGTTGTTTTAGGGCTAATTAAGACCCAATGACTAATGTTCAGAGAGACTGAATTGTACACAGATACAAATGCAATTTATATTGCGTATGGAACTACAGATAGAGTATAGAAGCCATAAGGCAGCAGTTTGTGTAGCCAGTATTGCTGTAAGTTCTTCCTAGTGATATATTGCGTATAAAAGCTATAGATTGAGTGTTTGGGAACAAGTCAAAATCTGAACTGTTGCCCTGGGGAGTTAACTGCATGATGTAAGTGAAGGATGGTTGTTTAATGTTGTTTGTGTATCAAATGCACTCAGATTTCATTCTGCTGCAGCAGTGGTGGCCCAGGTCTGGAATGAGATGCAGTAACAGATGAAACCCACCAGCAAACAAGGCTATCTAATGCTTGCAAATGAAGTAGAGCACTTCGGGAAAAGTGTGAGGGCTGTTTTTTTTTGTTATTATCCATTTGTCGGTCAGGTTAGTCCACTCCAAAGCTTGGAAATGTTTCTAGCACAGCAAAGAACAGACTTTCACATAGCAGGAATGTCAGGAATGTCTCCTACCAACCCAAGCTAAGTTTCCATGCCATGAGTATAGATACAACTCAGCCTTTGTTACACTCCTCTCCAGAAGAAGAGTGGCAGAGAGATGACAGCAGTGCCTGGGCACGAAGCCATAGCAGCTCCAGAAGGCTTCCATTTCTCTTGTCAGAAGTCCTGGCTGTGCTTTGTTGTATAATTCAGGTTTCCATAGAGGATTTAGACTGAAAATCGTAGTCCTTGCTCCTGTGGCTGGTGATGGCTCAGGTCCATGGCATAATAGGTCTCACCAGTGAAGGAGACAGTGTTCTTGAGAGCCAGTTTTGGGCTGTGGAATAGTCTCAGCAGGTTTAATGTTTGCTCACATTCTCTTGTGCTTTGTTGTGCATTCTGACATATATATTTATCATTGCACACATAAAATAATACTGCCATCAATAAAATGATCTCCTAAAGTATGAGGCTGCTGAGTATGATTTTTCCCTAGGTGGAGATGAAAGGCGTTGGCGGTGGGCAAAAGGGAGAGAAGGCTCTTGTGACTAGTAAATTCTTAGAAGTCCCTGTAATACCTGTGTGGGATATTTGTACCTGTGCAGAAACCATGTGGAAGGAGTTGCACCTGCACCGCTTCATAGTCTTGCCTTTCCTTCCCTGGGGATCTGAATCACCTCTGCATTCAGCACTATGGCACACGTTGGTCACATTGCTTAATGTGTAACTACAAAGCATTCTTACAAAAATGCAATATAATACCAAGAATTGAATAGTAAAGTGTTTGGCTTTTGTGGTTGCTCTGTAACAGTGAATGAGTAACTTTGGTATTACTGAGCTCTTCATTAATGACCCTACTGGAAAAATCAAAGTTTTGTTCTGTACTGAGCCTTTTATCCAATACAGACAGTCCTCTTATTATTTTTCTGTAACAGTGTACTTCTCAAGAAGTACTGAAAGCATTGTAGGATATTAGCCACTACAAAAAAAAAGGCAGTCTAAGATTTTTTTGTACTCTGAAATCTGTGACTTTCCAGTAGTCCTTGCTTTTTGTTTTCATTATTGGTTTGGTTTACGCTTGGAAATTTACTGATACTACTTAGAAAAGTCTAAAACCTACTTGCCCAAGTGCAAGGCTTGTACCTTACAAGTTTGTTCTTTAGTTCTTTAACATTCCTACCCTGATAAAGAGGAATTGTGTATTTCAAAACTCACTGGAGAGCAAATGGAAGTATAAGAAATCTGGATAAAAGAAACTGTCTGCCTCCGTGAAATTTGGGATTATGAGATAGATCAAAATATGTATAACAATCTTAATCCAGTACTTGAGTTAACAAGGAAAGTGTTATACAGTAGTTACAGATGCAGAACCAGATGTGTAAAAAGAGAGAATTGGAAAGAACCAGAGAAGATTATGAAAGTAAAAGTCTGAATGGGTCACTTTTCTGTCCTTGTTTTTTTCTTTTGATTTGGTTTTGTTTTTTGGTTTTTTTTTGTTTTTTTTTTGTTGTTGTTGTTGTTTTATTTGTGAAGGGTATTTTTTTTTTTTTGTTTTTGTTGTTTTTTTTTTGAAGGGTTTTTTTTTTTTTTTTTTGGTTTGTTTGTTTTTTAACTTACCTGAATTATGAAAAAAAGTCAGTTTTCCTTCTTTAAATTATGTATTGACTTCCTTCATCAGTTCTTTTTTGTCTACACCCTGCAGTGAGAGCTGTGCATTGTTTTGGGTTTTCTTGGTGTTTGGGGTTTTTTTGCTTTCTTTTGTTTTCTTTTCTGAGTGTAGGTGTAAGGAGCTCGGAATACAACTTGGAAGAAATTGATGAAAGGGAAGAGATAAGTGTGCCGCAGAGAGAGGACAGTGAAAGTACCAGCACCTCTCCCAGGACAGGGGAGGTCACTGCAGCCTTCAGCTCTGCTGAGGTACCACTGGAAAATGAAAAAAATGATCCTGCTCTATCAGATCCTATTCCTGGCAGTGTTTCTGCAGACAACTCGCAAAGCTTCAAGCAAGAAAAACAAGAAAATATGAGCACAGATGGCAAGTAAGTACGTTTTGTGACAAAGAAAGGAGCATTGGGGAGGCAATGGGGGAGGCAAATAAAATGCAGTGCTGTTTCATTGTGGAGCACAGAATAGAGAATTGTGAGAGAGGAATGAGCTTTAATATGCTTAGCTTTCATTGTAGCACTCTTGTGTGCACAGCAATTCATGAAGCTTTTCAACAAAAATGACAGTGAAGTGTTCTGCAGGCTATTCTGTTTAAGCCTCCCTTTCCTTACTACTCAAACAGCTGGACCCCAGGAAAGCTCAACCCAGCTCGAAAATACCCAGTGTATTTATTAGAGCAGCATGCAGCAAAAAAATTGGGATTGGTTAGTTAAATAAAAAGATACAAATTCATTCTTACAGATGGGGGAAAACGGGCAGATTGGCATTTCTGTTCTTTTGGGCATGGTTATCTATGGCTTGTGTATTTTTTTTGGCTTAAATTTTTATTTTTTCTTATACATTGTCTTGACCTGTCTCCATCCATTTGCCCTCAGGAAAGCAAGTTAATTCTGCTTTTTTAAAGAAATAAACACGTTAGTTTCCTTAACCGCTCTCTTTTCCCTTCTGGTGATGCTGTACCTTTGCCCTTCAGCGTGTTTGTTAAACTACCTGACTCAGCAGGTTTCCAACATGAGTTAGTGCCTACTTGAAATAAATGTTGATTGTCCAGAGAAGTCCCATTGTGTTAATGTAATTCGCTATTTCTCTGTTCCCTGGGGCAACTAAACTGGCTACTGTTCCCAAATTAGATTGGAAGAACTATTTCAATTATTGTACTGAAGCCAAACTGCGTGACTGCCCTAGTAGCCAAGAACTTTCAAGGTAGTAAGGAGAGCTTTGACTTGTATCTGAAGGGACTTTTTTAAGTCAGTCCAAGGCCAAATGTGGCTTTGCACAAATCTTTGATGCTCCATCCTGACAAATATTGTCCCAGTTGCTTAGGTGTGTCTCCTCTATGGGGACCTAATAAGTTGTCTTGAACATACAAATTATCAGACCTACGTTACTGGGCTAGTTTGGGTAGCTGTCTGGAGGATGCTCCTTCCCTCCTCGACCCCCACCAAGGAATGTGTAGCAGCCTCTCACACCTTATAATCAATCCTATGAGCATCACCTAGTCTGTACTGCACTCTGGCTTTAGAGTTTGGCACTTGTTTCTGGAAATATCACAAAATATCACAAAATGAGGACTAGGGTTTCTCTGACATTGTATTTCTGGAAAACTTTTGATAATTCACATCTCTTATTTAATATCTAGTTACTTTGAGAAGCACTTCTTTTCATCAAAGTGGGTATATATGTGTAATATTCCACTGATTTCCACTGTAATAACCCACTGATTTCTGTAATGATACTGCATGGTGGCTTGTGGCTTTTGGGTTTGGTGCAATTTGATTTTTTTTTTTTTTTCTCCTCCCCTCTATTGAAAAACCTATTCAGCCTCTTGTTAATGGCTGTGGCTCAGTCCCTCAGCTGTGGGGGAATGGAGATAAACAAGACTACAGAGTGCAGGACTGAGCTTTAACTTTCTTTCAACAATAATTTTGAGAGCATATGCTCCTGTTCAGTGGTTTATTGGACATTTACAGTATATTTGATACTATAAAGCAGCATGTGCATGGATAGTTATTGAGAAATTCATAATTTTAAATGATTCAAAGCAGATGTGTCAGCTCAAGGCACTGGTTTCTGACAACTAATGCATTTGATGTGGCAAATTAATTGGAATCTTCATAATGCCAGTATTTCTAACTGCAGAAAGTACAAATATGTAAGTTGGAAGTTCTAAAACTTTTTGTAGAGAAATTTTAAGTATTTTTGCCTTTTTCACTCACCTTTTTAAGCCAAGGACTTACTATTTCCCCATCCACACCTCCAAAAAGATGAGGGGTTTATTCAGCATTTGAGCAGATCCCCCAGGATCTGAGGGACCCAGATACTTGTATGCATTTGCAAAATGTTTAGCATGCAAATAATATGTTTGATGCATGTTTCTTTGCTGTTCTCAAGGTATTTCTTGGAACGGACTATTTTGAAAAGTCTGTACTGCACAATTCATGTGTTCATACGCAGTCAGTGTCTCGTGGTGTGGACAAAATCAAGGACACGTTTTAGATGGGGGGATGTCAGAGCACTTCAGTCAAAGAACACTGTTCCATGAGTGATAAACCATTGTGGCTTCACTGAAACAGAGCTGGTACTAGGAAGGGGCTTGTTCAAACCGCACGTGTAAGCAAAAGGAGGGGGGGAGAAGAGAAAGGAAAACGGATCATCTGCTTACACAGAAGTGAGTAGAGCTGCTTGTCATTTTGATAGAATATCATGGCAGCATTTCCTCTTGTTGAAAAAAAAATAAAACAGTCTATTCTGTTGAGTATTCCAGTGTTTGGCAGAGTGACTCTGTTTTGTCCATCTGTGTTTGGAGAATGTTGCCAGTTCTCCTGCATCATTTCTTGTGTTTACTGAAATGAATGATACCAGCATATTTAATGTACTGTTGTGCTTTACAGAGGACTACAGACTAAGATAAGCAGTGAGGATGCTGGATTTGAAAAAGACAGGAAGCTTAAAATTTTAGATCAAAATAAAACCGATGGTGAGTAGTTCCCACTTGTTTTTAATACTTCAAAGCAAGGTTGAAGAGAACTTTTCTTTTCCTTTGAAGAAATGACAACACAGTCAACTCTTGAATTGTTATCATCAGATTATTTTCTTAACACTTTCTCTAGCTCTGGTGTATTCTCTTTGAGATGAGGTGGCAAGAACTGGCTGGAGGGGTTTTTTAGGGGGTTGTATTTTTAGTATATTTTTTTTATAGCAGTAGTCAAAGCTGCATTGTGCTGTTGTAGGGTGGTATGGGTGGGACAGTGCCGAGGAGGGAAGGTTAGACACAGAGGTTATCCTGCCACGGGGATACCAAACCGCAGCAGAGAAGAAAAGGCCATCATTGTTCTTTGCTTATGAAATTAGTGTGAGTTTTTTGCATGAAAATGCAAATATTTTAAAGCACAAATAGAAGAAAGTGACACACTGATCTGAAATGAAATGACGACATCCTGTGAATCTAATGGATCATAAATTTTTCTGTGACTTTAGTGACCTGACTGATTTATTTTACCCTTTTGTGACACTGATTTTCAGATTTATACATTAGGCCTTCCATAGTCTTTTCTGCTCAGTACACCTCTGTTTATAAATCATAACAACACACTGCATGAGCCCCGTTTATATGTGATATAAATTTTACCTTCCATTTTATAACATACTTGAAATGAAGATTCCTCCCCTCCAAAATAACAACTCAAAATGATTATTCGTGAAGAATTTAATTTTTCCCAATGTTATGTTTAAAGCAATTTTACTCAAATACTCACATGTTTTGGGGACAATCATATGTTTAGTCCAGGAGTAGAAAAATTGAATTCTCAGACCAACTAAAGAGCAGAAAAATAGGTTTGGAAAATTGCTCTTGCCCATGTTTTTCAGTTGTTTCCTTGTAAAAATACATAATGTGTCATTGACAAATAAGATTTGTAACATTAAAACTAAAGAACAGAAGCTACAAATGTGTGGAACTAAATAAAAACTCCATCTAACCTGATATTGAATAGTCTTTGAACTCGAGTTACAATGCCTATATAATCAATTGAAATTCATTAGCACTTTTTAAATGATTCTGGAATAGTTTTTTCTATGGAGTTAATGCATGGCACAAGTAGCCTGTTTATTAAGGAAGAATACCTGAGCTAGAATACTATTATTTGGCAATATTAGTCAAATATATTTATATCTTTAAATAGCCGTTAAAAGTAAATGTTAAGGAAATTTTTAATGTCAGCGAGAAGCCAGTCATTGTAGTTGAATACACTGAATGCAGAGCTTCATGCTGTAAGGAGGAAGATTGAATCTTTTTGGCATTTGTATTAATTTTGGAATCTTTCTTTAACTTGAAGATTGCAGAAATACAAAACTTCCAACAACAGAAGAAGGGAAAGAACTTCAGACAGCTGAAATTAAACCAGTAGATTTTAGAGAAAATAACAAGCTTGAAGATGACAGACTATCAAACTGCCAGGCATGTAAAAATGACATCTCTGTAAGTCATAGGAATTATCCTCAACTGATGTCAGAAAAGCAAGACGACAAAACAAATCAAACCAGCCTGGATACTGTAAAAACTCAGGATGTTGCAATCCAGACAGGTCCTTCAGATGGCAATTTGGGAAGGACTACTCAGAAAGAAATTATTGTTCCTCAGGGTGTTGAATCATCCACGTTCAGAGAACTGGTCACTCAACACAACACAGATACAAACAACCCCCTTCTTCAGGTGATGCATGGAAGACAGCAAGAGAATGAAGATACTTCAGTAGAACTAAGTCTTGAGACACAAGAAGTTACCCAAGAAAAAGTAATTCCCATGAAAGACCAGAGTCCCATCTGTATAAATGGCAGTTATTTTGCTCCACCAGAAACAATGGCAAAAACTCCAGATGACTTTTCTGTAAAAGGTCACCCTTTTTATCGACAGGACACCAAACCTAGACCCAAGCCTGCTAATGAAATTACAAGGGATTACATACCAAAAATTGGGATGACTACTTATAAAATAGTGCCTCCAAAATTCTTAGAAACAATGAAGAGCTGGGAATCAGAAGTTCCATCTGATCATAAGGATCAAGAGGTATCTACTTTAGAAGACTCTCTGAAGCACGAAGACCCCAAAGAATTCATAGTGCAAGCTGAAATTCCTCATCTGTCAAAAAGTGTGGGTCATTTACAGGTTGGTTCACAAAATGAAGCTGCGGCAGCAAATGATCTGCTGCAGACGGTGGACAGCGTTTCTGAACGTCCTGTGACCCCTGGGGCTGAGACTACTACTGAGAGCAGCCACATGGAAAAAGAGTCTTTCAAGCAGCGCATGCCACTGGTGCTAAGCTTGGATAATACAATTGTTTCTTCTGAAACTCAGGACAAGTCAAATGCATTAAGTCCTACAACGAAGCCTAGTTCTTTTTATCTGCAGATGCAACGAAGAGCTTCAGGTCATTATGTGACATCTGCAGTTGCCAGAAGTACCGTTTGTGCTCCTAATTCAATTCAAAACGAAGCTAAGAATACAGAGATGGGAAAAAAAATTTCATCACCTGATTTGACTTCTTTGGCTTCACCTAAAACAAGTATTTCCTCTCCTCCAGTAGATGAAGAAAAAGTTAATGATGGAAAAAACATGGAATCCACCATTTCTCCTGTTAAAAGCAATAAACCTTTAATTTTACCCTCCTGTCCTTCAGCACCATTGAACTTAAAAACTCTAAGAACTTTTGCAGTTCCAAAGCCATACTCCAGTTCAAGACCATCCCCTTTTGCTCTTGCTGTCTCATCTGCAGTCAAAAGGTCACAATCGTTCAATAAGACCCGCACGATTACTAACCAGGCACCTAGAGAGGAATTTCCCGTTCAACTCTCCTCTGCCACTTTAGCAGCTGAATTCTCCTCAGCTACCTCTGTGCCTCAAGTGAAAAGCCCTTCCTTACGGACTGTAACAGTGGGGCCACAAAATAATCTAATGGAAAAGGTAAAACTTTATTTCTCATACTGGTTGACTGTTGATCCACTGCCAGGTAGTGCAGCCAGTCTAAAGGCTTGTCTCTGAACCACTCCCTGGTCAGAATTCATGCAGTGAAAACACGCTGTGGTGTCCAGCAGTAGCACGGCATTAAAATGAAGTACAGGGAATGTTAAAAATGAGAACAACGTAATTCAGATGATTGGAAATAATTATTTCTTGCCATTATTAACACCCCCTACTTTAAAGAACTGTAAATTGAATAGTCATTTATACTGTGTATACCTATTTTTATGCTTGGAATGCTTATGATTCTGCGTGTTGATTTCTTTAATTCTGAGTGGTGTGACTACTTTGGCTTCAAGTGATCATGTCACAGACACACTTGAATGGAGGCATGAAATTTTGCTGGCAAAATTATTTGAGGGAGAAACTAGGTGCTGCAGTGGAAGTGTGGCTGATCTCTGAAATCTTGAATCAAGCAAACACTAGAACGACAGCTGTTTACTATGCAACCTTGTGCCAGGTTTGACTCAGTTTTCCATTTATAACCAATTCAGATTAAAGGTTTTTGGTTTCTTTTTTCCTCCCACTTCCTCCTTTTATAGAAAGGCAGCAATGTGAATAGTGAGCAGAAGAGTCAGGCGCAGTCAGGTGCTTCCACTGACCACCCACCCCCTGTCACTAAGAGACAAGCCGCGATGACGTTCCCGCGCTCTGACCCAGAACAGATCCACCAGAGCTTGCTGGCTGCAATCCGCTCTGGAGAAGCTGCTGCCAAATTGAAAAGGGTGAGTTTTCATCATTGCATCCCTAACAATGAACTCATGCTACTTCCTTCAAAATTACCATACTAATGCCTGACACTAAAAGCAGTTAGCTTCGGCACAAAGTGCTGCCAGGAGGTCCCTTAACAATGGGATGGGAAGTGGGGAAGAGGGGTCAGTTTTGCAGAATAAACTGGTGAACACACACGCAGAGCTTCAAATGTCTGTATTTTCAAAGAGTACAAGTGTAATCAAATCTTCCTGAAATGAAATAGAAATCTCTAGGTTATCAAATAAGTAACTTTCATAAAATCTGACTTGTTTGAAATGGTATGGCTTTAGGAATCTGCTAAGCAGCTTCAGTCTAGACCTGAAGTGGCTGCAGTCTTTTGCAGGCAGATAACACAGTTCTGAAAACTATTTTCCTATTTATTAAACTTTTTTTGGTACTTAATTTTTAAATGTTTTTCAACTCTCCTGCTGTTGTTTGGCATCATTACTAAGATATTTCTCAATGTTTTGTCAACAGTCCTGGTAGGACCATCTTCGCCCACCCCTTCTGATTAAAACTAGGGCTTAATTTTTAATTTTCACTCTCCTAAAATTCACTTATACATCTCTCATTGGATAAAATATTGCACACTTTAAAAATCTGTACTGTTTTAAATTTGCAACCAGACAGTCATAGTCCACACACTCTTCTTGACCTCACATTAGTATTTTGCATTCTGTATTGAGGAATAATTTCTCATTGCAGAAGGTTGAAGAAATTCATTAGTTTCTTATCTTCCCGTTTCCGCTTGAAACTTGAAAGAAACAAATGATGTGTGGTGGGATGGATACAAGGGATTTTTTTGTTTGTTTTATGGAAGTCTTTGATACCCTCAGGTCAAATTCTTTCAGTGGATAGTCAGATGTTGGAACGTTCCATTTCATACACAAAGGTTTTGTTTCAGTGTAACAGCACAACAGCCTCTCTGAGGCTTGTAGACCCCCCGTCATTTCTGCACTGAATAGGAAGATTGAGTTTCCTGGAAAAGTTACAAGCATGCTCAAGTACTTTTTGATCTCCAGTCATTAAAAATGGTACTTAATACACTGCAGTATTACTTCTAACTACATGTCACTAACTACAGCCACTTTAAAAACAGTATAAGATTTAAGAAAATGCTGTATTGTTCAGAGTCAGTTAGAGGTCACATCTATCTATTCTGCTAGAAATACTGTTTGGATTTTGTTTGCATATATTTTTATTAGTTTGATTTTTTTTTTTTTTTTCTCCAGTGCATAATTACATTCCGAATAATACGGACCTTATATTTTCCATAGTGTGTGAACTTTGTTTTATGATTCTCTGGGAAATATGCATAGGCATGGCTGTTGGCTCTGCTACTTGTAACTGTTTTAAAAAATAAAGTTCATAATGTGCTTTTCAAAATTCAAGAAGTCAATTTCTACTAGAAAGAAAACAAGGAAACCTTCATTATGCAGTTATTCATTCTTTTTTAATAGGAATGTTCCTAGTGTGAATTCAACCCATATAGTCTTTATTAATATCGGTACAAGAATGGCATGGGGGGGACGAGGGAGATGATAATTGAAGTCAGTTTTCCTCTCCCTTTTTCTTCTGTGGGTGGGAGATGTCCTTTGTCAGCATACTATATGTTCAGGCTGGGGTGAGCCAAGGGCTGTACTTTTTAAGGAGAAATTATAATAATGAAGAAGCTGTAACCATAAAACAGAGCAGTCTGCAGCACAGAAACCTGAAACAGGCTTCAAAAATAAATCCTGGAACACAAACAAAATGTAATGAAGAACTCAGGGAAGTTTTGCCAAACATGAAATTGTACATGCTGTTCCCTTCACTCTCACCCAGAGCACATATGCTGTGGCACAGGTATGTCTGACAGCAGAAAGAAGTTTTTTTGGCCTATGGCAAACTTAATAAAAATATGGTCTCATGTTTAACATGGGGAACTGGCAGTAGTAGGATAGAGGAATGAAACAATTTGCTATCAGTAACTTATTTGCACCCAGAAGTGATTTTCAGTATTGAAAGGACTTGTAAAATGCATTCACCTCATGGCTTCCAGTATTGTGCTGCAGGAAAAGGAGTGGAATCTGATCCATTTGAATTGGGAGAGAGGTCTGTCGGGTGCTTGCTTCTCTCTGGGTGAGAATCATTAAAAAAAAGTAAAATCCTGGCACCACTAGCCAAAGTCTTTAATTTTTTTTACCCTCTGTTTTACTTAGTATGTTATGAGTATGCAGTGCTGAGATCTGTGGCCTTTTGTGTTGTTGGTCTTTCCTGTTCAATAGGGCCCTCAGTAATTACTAACCTAAAATGGGTCAAGTGAGGTTTCTTTTTAACCATTTTTTCTCTTGAGAATGTTTTCATTGTGTTTAGTAAACTGTGCTTTGGTATGTGGTTCTCATGGCTGTGGAGCATCCACAGCTCCCATTAACTCCAATTGGAATGGCTGGTTTATGCAGCTCCACTGAAAATCAGGCCTTTGCTAAGCTATCCTAAAAGTTCTGGTTTGCTCCCGGTAAAAGAAACATTACCATGGTATAAAGGAGTGTTACAAAGAAATCAGCTCTATTTAGTGTTAAAAAAAATGTTTGGTTTAGTGATGTTTTTCAAGTATTTCTTTGCAACCATGTCTGGAGAAGGACTAAAAATTATTCATGTTTTGAATAGTTATACATGGAATTTTTAGAGAGGTTAAAATATGTTTTTAATATAATATGTTTTTTAATAATGGCTTATATTTTCACTTCTGTAGCACATATGCTTTGTACAGAAATCATGTAGGTGGTCTTTCATTGCCATGAGAAAACTGCTACCTGAAATAACAGTATTTCTGTTTTCTTCACATAATACTGTGTAATGTATTAGAGAGAGAAAAATATGCAAAGTTAGGTTAATATTTCTTTAATATTTTTTCCTCTTCTTTTTTTTTCTCTCCCCTGCCTCCAGGTTGGTCCTCCGTCAAACACCATAGCTGTTAATGGAAGAGCCAGGCTTACTCCTTTGTATTCCACAGAAGCAAAAGCTAATCACTAGATATTATACCAAATATTTTGCACTTTACTACTGCTTTACAGGCCAACTTAATACTAACTACAAATTTTTGAAAGTGTAAATGCAAGTATATGTTAATATATTTTTGTCAACAGTTATAAGAATTTCAAGCTGTGTCTTTTGATGCCTTGGAAAGATTATTTGAATATGTAAATTATAGTAATATTTTGCCTTTTTCTCTTTTTAAAGCTGACTATGCTGCTAAAAAGGTTTAAGAGAAGGTGCAGGTGAGCTTTGCTTATGATAGAAAGAGAATTGAAAATTCTTGATTTTAGCCTTCAAGACTGAACAATATGTAGCACTATGCTGAAATTACAGATTGGAAGCCCTAAGAATTTTAGATCACATCATTAATTTTCAATTGTGTATTACTTTAACAGATTGTATGAACTTAAATTTACCACATGCTGCCTCCATATCCCTTTATTAAGTTAAAATTGTAATTAGTAGAATATCTTAATTAAATGCTATACTTTGTATCTGTCTAAAAAAGAGATGGTTTTGTTCCTTTAGCAGAGAGTAATTGGGATATGTATTTTGATTTTTTTTTTAAACTCTCCTGTAATTTTTTCCTGGTTACACAAAAAAAAATAAATCAGGAGATAAATTATTTTGTACTACTTATATACTTTTATTAACAGTAGCACTACATGACATTTCTCTTTGGGTATCTGTATATAGTATTTACCTAGCACACGATAAGCAATACTTTTTGTGAACTATATATATTTTAAAGTAATCAGCATATACTCACGGATAAAATGCAAATTTCAGTTTTGATACTTAATGAAATAGAAGAAATTTTCTATCACTTGAAGTATAACTGAAGAGTGAACTGCTTTGGATTTATTTGTGTGAAATATTTTAATCTTAGTATGGCACAATAATGCACTTACAAATCATGCTTGTGTCAGAGACAGTCTATTTATAGATTAAGCATTAAATACCAAGGTGGGAATATATATTAAAAGAAAATGCTTTGTGTTATATTTTGTCTATTTTGAATTTCTTGTCAAGATTATACATTTTGGGGAGGAAGTGGAAACATGATCCCATTCGTGATGAAATAGCCAGATAATGGATGCATGCAGGAAGTGCTGGGGTGTTTGCCGTATGAAAATATTTTCTTGCTGGACTTGACTCAAATAAAAGTAATTGTATTTCGTTTCTATTCTTTAACTATATATAGTTTGTACTTTAGAAACATTCTGTAACTCAGTTTCAGAAACTGATCTATATGTGCATTTCAAAGGGTTATTAATTGTTTGCTGCCAGGTTTTTGTGCAATAATCTCAAAAGAGATCTCATTACTTTCCTAGTACAGAGGCAATTATTGATTACAAGTAACAGTGTTAACTTAATGCTGAAACCCTTTAAGCAACATTTTAGTAAATAAAAATTCATAAAGAGAGCTGTTGAACATTTGTTCACTGCTGTTCTCTCCTGTTTTCTCTCCTGTATCTTAGTCCTGTATCTTGTCAATGTGTTACCACTTCCTTCTCCTCCTTGTTTTGCCTCCACTAAAGGCACATCCCAAGGGTGGGGGGGACCCACATGGTATTTCAAAAGATCTGCTTTAGGGTCTGGCTATGAAAGAACGCTTCAACCTTCCCTTGCAAAAAGCGAGATAGAAAAGGTGTAGAGGATTTTCTAGTTTCTGACTGGGGCTTACATTCTGCATTTCCCTGCATCTTGAGGGACGGACTTGACAATTGTAACTGGCTCCCAGAATTCCAATGTCTGTGTTTGACGCATTCCAATACAATATGCTGATCTATCACTGCCAGAGAGAGTTGCACTGTGAAAAGTCTCCTTGCTTGTGCTTTGGGTGCAAGGGGGTTGCACGTTTTTTTCCTCAAACTTTAGTATTCTCTGCAAAGGTGACCACAAAGTTATTTCATAAAATTAATTTAATCTTCATCTGTGGTAATACAAGTCTATATGATAATTCACACTATCAACCAAATCAGCTGAGTTCAATTATTCTTATTTTGGGTAGAGTTCAAATAACTATGCTTTGTTGTTTTCTTTGGATTTGACTACAAAACTGTACTGCTGTATGTTTCTTAGTCCCATATGTTAAAAATAAACTACCTTTTCATGTGAACTCCTAAAGGCAAATATCATCTTAGGTAACAGAGATTAAGCTAAAACCACCTTGCTTGAATTTTAGGGTTTCTTGTCTATGCTGCTGAACTTACATCATAACTAACTGAAATGTCTACCCATGCTATATACTTTGAAATTCTTCAGTGAGACTTTCTGTTACTAGCTGGCAATGCTGTTTAGCGAAACTTTCTCTTTCCCTCTTCTTCCAACATGCGTATGTAAGACATTTTAAAATCTTGTTATTGTATTTCTAGAGACTTGTTTTTTCTTACACTCTTTTATTAAATTCTACTACAGAAACTCTTGTTGATGAACTTGACATGTTTATTCAGGTAAGTGTTTCCAGTAACTGGAAGCCCAGGTTAGACAGTAGTAAATTTTTGTTGTGGATGCCTTACATGCACGGTAAACAGACTCAGCTTTGGGCCCAAGAATACTTACTCATGGATGTCTTCCAACAGGAGGCAACTAGTTATGCCATATTTCTTATAATCCCCTTGCTTTTGCATGGCAGTCAAAATGTTCAGGAAGGCAAGTCAGGATACTGAAGTAAGTGATAAGTCAGTGTAAGCATGTGGACAAAACAGCAGATCCCAGGGAAGGTGCACTGTGACTTACATTACGAGTTCTTGGAAGGAGCAGCAGATATCCATGGAGCACAGTGATCTTGATCTAGTTCAGATTCCAGGACTTTGTAAGTAAAGGAGAGCTAGAAAAGCAAAGAGATATCAGTAACTTCTGATAGCCATTCATGTAATTGGCACAAAGATGAAAATGCAATCCCTGCTCTAATATAGTGACGGAGGAAAATCTTATAGCATTGAGAAAAGGAGAAACAACTGTATTTGGAAAGGACACTAAAACTATTAGGAAATTTCAACAGTTTGTATTGGTAATGTTATTTCAAAGTGATTGTGCGTGTATGGACCTGGAAATAACAAGGATTGTATCATTCCTCACAGAAATATACACAAATCTAGTGCCAAAAAGAATGCCAAAGAGTTGAATTTGGACGTAAGTGGGTAATCCCTCTGTGAACTTCTTAAACTTTGAGAACAGTGTTGTGCACATAACATAGCAGTGTTGTACACAAATGCCAGTGGCGTTTACTAGTTACCAGTTTGTGATCATACAATGAGTATATTTTTAGTAGCTGTTTTGATGATAGCACCTGTTACGTGTGAAAAACAACTGTCTTTTGTTTCAACAAATTATCTGCTTGGTGATTTCTAAGGCATTACTGTCCATGAGTATCTTGGCGTTCCCAAACAATGCTTAAAACAGGAGTTTGGGCGTAGGAGTTTAGGCATAGGGTGGAAAGCTAATTCTTAGGTTTACCCTTAGTAATTTGAATGCTCCTCAGAACAACTGGTACAATACCCTTGATGCCCACTTTTTACTGAGAGATAGTTGGGTTGCTATTAATACAAATAACAAAACAATGATACCTTACATATTATGTCAGACAAGACTAGAATGTATTCTTCAGAAATTCCTGGTCTTCCACACTGATGGGATAGGTTTCCTTCAGCCCTTTCATCTATTTTACCAGTTGTTCTAAGTACTAAGCAGGGCAGACATTGCTTTGCCTGTGATATCAAGAACATGCTAAAATACAGTATATACAAGGAAATTTTCACAAGTGACAGAATAGTTAAAAGAACAGGAGTATTAAAGACTTGTGTGTGTGATGGTGAACATCCAGAGGAGTAGAGGCATTGAAGTGCACAGTCAGCTCGGGGCAGAGGGAGAGTTAAATCCACAGAACCTGCAGCTGCAACAGCTGTTAAAATATAAATCTGGCCAACAGTGGCTATTTGCAAGTACTAGTGTACTTAGTGTGCTAGTGCTGGTGTACATTAACCACTAGAGTACTTACTAATGGTTAATATATTTCTAGTTTAAAAAAAAAAAAAACAAAAAAAAAACTGTAGGTGGGCTCAGAATTTCATGTGTCTGTCTTCCTGTTTGTTTAATCTCTCTTTTCCTTTTTTTTTTTTTTTTTACCCCTGTGTGATCCTGAGCAAGAAGTACACCATGATGGCTACAATCACATTTAATCTGAAGTGGTAAAGGAAGGAAAAATGAAATTATTTCTCATTGCTGAAGGCTTTATATAGCTTTGATTTATCAAAAATACAGCAAAAATAGTATTTTAAATAATTAAGCTGATTGCAGTTTTCTAAATTAAATACTTGCACTAAATAGGGAGATGGAATGCAGGAAGAGCTGCAATTGGTCACCTTTGTTAAACAGCATGATTGGTCCCAGCAGCAGACACTATTTCATTTCTTCAATTGCTAAAAGCTAATTAAGCGCTTGTGCTTTTGAAACTGAAGTGTATTTGGTCACCTGCAGCTACAAAGTGCACTTACCAAACAAGGAAATCCCTACGGTACGTGTGCCAAGCTGCTGCAATCCTAAACTCCAGCACCCAAGTGAAACAAAGAGGTGTGAAGCAAAGGCTGAAGAAGACTTCCTTTTTAAATTGCAAAGGACTGGGAGAAGGCTGGGTGCCCAGGCAGCTGCATGGTTAGGTGTCTCACTTTGAGGGATCGTCATACTGTTAACCCTTATCAAAAGCTGCGCTAGCATGAGTGCTCATTCTTGACTGGCCAGGAGGTCTGTTGCGAGGCACCCACAGGCGGTTGAGCTGCTGGTGGTCCCAGCATTCTGAGCTGAGATGCTTTGACCATCTCCAGTGTGCTGAGGCCAGAAAGGTCTCAGAGGCACTGTTTACCTATGTCTCGCTTTACCAAGACAACTGAGCATTCCAGTTTGAGTAGCTGTGTAAGAGAGCTCTACCAGACCTCTACTCTGAGCTGTGTTAAGAGGTTTAAGAGAAGCTACTGTGAGCGACAGGCACGAGCTGTATCCATGAAGTTCACCTGGGGGCTGACCCATCAGGAAAAGGAACCTCGAGAGAGGGAGGTCTGGGGAAGAGGGTGCCAGGGCTCTACCTGGAAATGGTGAGTTTATATTTTTTTAAAAAATTTTATTCAAACTATGTCTACTCTTAATGCCTTCAAAAAAAATCAAAATGAAAAAAAGAATATTTTAGGCTGTCATATGTGCTTGGAAACCCAAACAGTTCAGAGCAGCAGATATTTTAGATTGAATTCTGACTGGTTAGATTGCTAATCTAACAGTGGAAGGCAGTTTGGGTGAGAGAATAAAACGAGCTGTAAGACCTCTAGAAACCATGTCTGTTTGAGAGGAAAAAAAAAAAAAAAAGGAAGACTGATGAGGATGACATAACCATATTTCAACACAAAAGTTGCTACACAAAGGCCAGATTAATCATTGATTCTTCAAGCAATAGTCTGTTCTAGCTTTAGAGCATAATGGAAGAATTGAATGAACTGAGAGTTCATTTAGTCTGTTACCTGGCTTTTGACAAGGATCAAAAATTTAGGCCTAGGGAAAAATAAGATTATAAAATATTCAAAGCAATACCCTAAGTGTGCTCAACCGTCAATGGTTTTTAGCTCTGAGAATGCCAAAGTGAACATGGTTTCTGTGTATTTAGTAGTCTGAATTAGTCTTGTTCAAGAATTTGGCAACTCATTCTTTCAACTCCTGTAAATTTTGAGCAGTGACACAGTACGGTATAACATGGAGTTCTTTGACTTAGTTACATGCTGCCTGAAGAATTATCTCTTTTTTTATGTTTGTTGTGAACTTCCACTTTGTAGCTTAATTTAATCCCCTCCAAGTCTTTTTCTGAAAGAGATATTAACTCATCAATCCCCATTCATGTTTTCTGTGCTACTCATATCCTTACAAAACATAAGAAGTTGTATCATAGGCATTTGAAACTTGTAAGTTTTTACCATTTTATCAAATAGATGTCATTGAGGTTTGCCAAAACAGAAATCTAGGTCTGAGCATGCCTTCTGCTTCATTTATCTCAACATCTTGGGAAGAGGGTATTTTCTCTTAGACACATTTATTTTTTGAATCTGTCTCCTTCTGCAGCTATTTGCTATGGCAAGTCACCTGCAGGATACATGTATTCTATACAAGATCAAGAGTTTGAGAGAAGTTTGTGGTCACACTTCTAAAGTACTAAATATCCATCTGAACAGAAGCTTGCTAAGTCCTGTTTATTCACAGATGGGATCAGCTGATTCACAGGAGATCTTTTCGGTTCTCTGGCCAGTGAACAAAAGAGTTGAAAACCTTAAGGATATGATATATAGGTTGCTTAGGTTACTGTAATAGTTATTAGTTTCAACTTAGAGACCATGTACTTGCATGATAAGTACTTTTGCCTACAAATACAAGTAGCTGTGCAGAAATACAGGGAGAATGTATTGCCTTTAGTTCAAACATTCTTTCTAGTCTGGCTTGCAATCAAACACTATCTTCTCCTGAACTATTTCTGCTGATTCATTATCAGCTTACTTTGTATTGCAATGTTAAAGTGAAATATGCTGCTTTAACTCTCTTTAAATGAACTACCTTTGTGGCAGTATTTTTAGATGGGTCTTTTGATGCCTTTTTAATGGTACATTAAAACTTAATGAATGCTTAGTAACAGTAGAATCCCTATGGAAGCACATATGGTATCCACATTAATACTGAATGAATGCATAATGATCAGTAAAATTTCAGTGATTTCCACATGAATCAACAGTGATGAGCCACTTAGTGTTACGCTCAATTACATCATGTTTAATTTATGTAGCATTGTTTGGACATTATGTTTAAAATGTCTTTAGTAAATCATTGAGACTCTAATTGAGCCTCCATTTCAGTGACAAATTGCACTGTAAACATAAAATTCATTTTTTTGCACAACAATTAATTTATGTTGAAGCCTGCCTGCAAAGGGTCAACAATTTGATATATTCTCACTATTACTCCCTGAAAAATGGAATCCTAGTATGAAAACAAATTGCAGTAGCTGTTAAATTGTTTCTGTTTCCTTAGTTGTGCAGCAGCTGGACACTGGAAATGCATTAATTCCATGAACTCTGGGAACAATGGCAATACCTCACCTGCTTTAGCTGACTTCTGCCAAGCAGTTCAGGAGACCTTTTCAGGTCAGAGTATCTTGTCCCCATCTATGCAGCAGACTCAGAGGAGTTCTCCACAATGCCCTCCTCACTGTGCTGTCACACCACACCACCTCTCATGGATTTGGAAGGCCCTTCCAGCCCATCCATGACTCACTTGCAGTGCGTATAGAGCATAACAAGGTGTACTGAGAGCTTTTGAAGAGTGACCATGCTCTCAGTCTACCCAAGGTAGACAAAGAGGTGGTGAGGGAACCTACACCAAATGTAGACACTGTCCATCAGTGGTTCTCCCGTCCTGTGCAGGACCAGGAAGCAAACCCTTATTCCCGTGGTGTTGATTGCCTGTGCATAGGAATATAATCCCGCCTCGCTTCCAAAGCATTGCGAAAGTATGAGGACCCATCGCCTCCCTTCACCTCCGCTGTTGTACCTCGGAGCACACTGAACACGGGCAGTGTTGGCCTGGGGTGAAGGCCCTAGGCAAGGTGTAGCCCTCCACTGAATCCTCCACAGTAACTGCTGCAGCAACAGTATTTAAACAGGGCACTTACCAGACGGGACTCCACATGAAAACTAGAGATAAGCACATAGCTGATCACAGTGAAAAATAATACAAGCGATGCACTTTGTAAGGGAAAATGGAAATAAAATATGCATACTTCAGACCTCCCTAGGAACAGTAAGCTCCTCCTTGGCTTTCACTCTTGCTGATACCTTTTAGCACAGCTGATACCTTTTATCCTGACACTGTTTCAGCGGGTGTCTGCTTGACCTGGTTTTGGACATGTTCCATGGCAGGTCTGCAAAGGTTCATTCATAGAATAAAGCTGACATTGCCTATTTTACTCAATCAGCTCAGTTACCTGAAGAGCCATCTAAACTGGTTGACTTTTGGCAGAGAAGGCACTCTTTCCCACTGCTCCAGAAAAGATCTTGCACTCTGTGCTCTCAATCCTTCTCACTGCTATTTCAGACCAGCAAAGTCTTATCAGGGTTCTTTTTAAATTTAATATTCATCCTCAAATAGCTGTTCAAAATACACTAAGACTGAGAGGTCTTAGGGGAGTTTTTAGTTCTATGAGGTTGTCCAGTCCAGCTGTCTTAACAAGAAGGCCAAGGGGGAAAGAGACAAAATCCTACCAGCTATTTACAAACAAATCCATTAATGTATTTTTAGCTTCTGCAAGTTTCCTGCTTTAGCTTCTAGCACTAGACACTGCATCCAGTTATTTTAGTTAACAGAGGGTTTACCAGCTATGAGTAAACAAAACTATCATTTTAATGTGTTGTTCTTTTTAATCTACTATAAGATGATTTGGTGACTGTCAAGGCATCTAGCAAACAGCTGACCAACGACTTAGTTAGAAGATCTATAGACAAAGAACTTTATAATGGTAATGCTCATAACAGTAGCTGCTCTCATTTCTCTGGATTGCTGAAAAATGCAAATTCAGACCTTTAATAATTGCAGCTCAGGCTTTCATTTCTGACAGCAAAGTAAGAAAAAAATCTTTCCTTCCTAAGAAGCTGTAAAAGCGGCTATCAACTTTTTTTTTTTTAAAATTATAATTCACTTCATTCTTGTTAAAAGAATTTAATAAATAAAGTATAAGAGAGAAAAGATACTTACAGAGAACCTTTTCATTTTGCTTTTAAAAGTTCTTTTTTGGTTTATGTTGATCATTTTAATGATTGTGTTCTCACGACTCAGGAATTCTATGCTGTGTTAATTTAATTCAGCTTTAATTTGAATTGAATAAAATATTGGCTAGCTTGCTGGCTATGATGATAAAATGCATGTGCTACTTAAAGAGAAAGTGTTTGAAATACATAAAATAATCTGAAATGCACTTCTCTTCAAAGTATGCCTAATAGATTTTAGTGATGTAATTATTTCTAATTTGTTATGTAGCTATATATTTTTAGAACCTGCCATGCAAGAATATTTTTTAGAATTAGATGTAATGAGGTAATAATATCACCGCAGCCTTTGGAATAACACCAATATATGAAACAGTACAAGAAAATAATCGAATGTATGCCTTGAGCTACATGATGACTGTACAAACAGACTGCATAGCAAATTAGATTCCCTTCACTAGTACTGTGGTTACAGTGGTATAATTCATGTTTCATAACTCTGAAGAAATAATGAAGACATTGTAACCAGAAATGTGTCAATTTGAATAAATTTATTATGAATTGCTTTGGTTCTAAAAGCTCCCAATATGTTATAATAGAAGCCTACGTTCTTGTTTGAGAGCCAGCCAAACTCTGTAGAAAATGGAATGGGGTTTTAATATCTTAATAAATTACTAAAGGGTAGATTTTTCCTTCAAATAAACAAAAGGAGAAATGTTCTGAAGGGACTGTTACAATAAAAGATATTCGAATACACTGTTCTTTCTAAGACACTTAAAATGTTTGGAAGTTTTGTATTAGGTGGCAGCTTCTTACTCCCCGTGGAAATTTAGACCAGTCTGAATCCAAGTTGCAATGGAATAAAACTTAGCCCATGCAAGAAGTGACTCTCTTAACCCATTGCTGAACTGCAATTACTTTTGGATCGAGTGCATTATTCAATGGGCTACCTCCAGCTAACTCCAAAGTAACTTCTCCAACTAAAACCGTGCAGGCTGAGGAATGTCAATTGGAATTTAGTTAAGGAACTTGCACAAAATACAGTATGTCAGGAAGTTTCATGTATCACCCTCAGTGACACATCCTGGCTTCAATATGATTCGTATGTGGTATTGGCTCTGTGGCCATGGCTCGACAACCTGCTCAAATGGGCTTGAGGCCTTGAAGAGTTGCCACTGGAAGGAGAATCCTTAAACTCACTCTGTTAGTTCAAATTTCTTAAGACATTTTCAATAGGTTGAACTCTTACCGGTAGGCTTTTTGCTGGATTAGTTACTGTCTGTCCTCCCACAGCCCATAATGACAGCACAAAAGCATAAAACTACTTTGGATTCTTTATAATGTGCTGTGGTGAATTGGACAGAAATATGAGTGTGTGCTTAGTGCAGCTGTGGAATGGGTACGTCATCTTGAGTGATCCAGTAGCACAGAAATCCAGTTGTAAGAAAGTATACCAAATTCATGTCTAGTGTGGATGTATAAAGACCTGGACATTATGAAAAGCGAATGCATTAGTCTAGTAGTTCTTAAATGATGGCATGAAAGCTCGAGTGGGTTTTAAATCTGAAAACTGCACTGTCACTGTGTTATAAAATAAGTTCAAATAATGTAAAAGAATAAAAAAAAAAACATTTTGCTCTCTCATATTTGAATTCTCAGACAAAATGGATTGTGATAAATTTACAGAACTGAAGGAGAACACTGAAGGTTGAATTCAAAAGGGCTGAGTGGCTATAACAATTTTCTTAATTTTAGATATGATCTTAGTTTGTACTTCTTCCCAAATGCTTCGGATACATCAAATGATAAATTTCTTTGAAGTCAGGTGCAAATTATTTATGAAGTAGTTCAGTAGCCAGCGCTTTTCTCACTGCCCCCCCAAGGGAAATTTTTTAAGAGTTTTTGACTGTTAAATAGAATTTACAGGGCCATTCTACGCAACATAACTGTCCAGAGTTATCTTGTATGTTATTATTCATGTATTGTGTAGTATCTCCTTCATGAATACACAGAAGTGAACTTAGAAGGTTGCTTACATTTAGTGTTATGAAACTGTTCTATTTGTCATGATAAAATTAGGACTATTAAAAAAAAAAAACAAACAACTTTTAAAGTGAAATAGAGTAGCCACTAAACAACTCCAGAGCACAGCTTCTATAAATGTGAAATCAAAGGAAAATGTACTTCTTCTCCAACTTAAAGGAGAATTACCTTTTAGACCAGATTTAAAGCTGATTTATTGTTTGGAGTACCAAAGTATTAATGCACTTTACCTCTTTTTATTTTTAGAAACAAACCTTCATTATACAAAGAAGGATGGCCTGATTGTTAGAGTACTAATTTTGGACCCCAGGTTTGCATTCCTTACTCAGCCACAAATTCCATTAAATTTTGAGAAAATCACATAGCAAATTATTTGCATTGTCTAATTTTCAACAGCAAACTGTGACACTCAAGTCAGAAGACAGTTCTCCTTAGGTTTCCCATGGATTCAGACAAAACAGAAAGTTATCCTGGGATGGTTGTCAGTGCTAAAACCCCTATGTTTTTGAGTGGATCCCTGGAATAATCTGTTTTTCTCCTTGGTGATGGCCAGCCTAACCTGGGATAGTCAGGTACTCTGAATACCCACTTAGAGTTAATTTTTAAATATGTTCAGGCACATAAAGATGCAAACATTTACTCATCCGTATGAAGGGAATAAATACATTAAAATGTTAGGTGCACTGATGTTGTGATAATTAGGTCCACAATAAGTGCTGAGATTGTCATTGTTAGATAGGGTTCCTGAATTACAGAGATTTGCATTAATAACCTTTTAATATAATAACTTCCAAGTAGTCAGCTTTTAAAATATGAACGGTACGTTGGTTTTTCAAAGGTTTATTGAATACCTCATTTCCTGAATATAGATTTCTTGGAAAAACTCTTGAGACAGAGTGAATGGTGTTCTCTGTGTGATTAATTAATTCTGAAGAGTACTAAATGTCCTACCAGGTGATGTATTAAAATGGTGGCAGGTATGTTATCATACAGTGGCACTACCTTAGGAATTCCCACTGCACTGATAAGCATTTGTTTGGTTTCTGTCTTTTGGCAGGAACATAATGACTCCATCGTCAGGGTTCAGCAGAGCTTTCCAACTGAGAGCCCATTTTCAAGGTATTCTAAATTGCGCATGCACAGGTAGATTGATTTGGAAATTGCTTTCCTCAACCAGGGCTGCTGCAAATTTGGGGGTGCAAATCTGGGCTAAATTCTTCTAGTTATTTTGGAAGAGAAAAATTCTTTCTCCCCTCACATGGCTGCAGATATGTATATGAACACATTTTAAATTTCTTGCTCCTTAGATGTGATGAAAGCACTTTCCAAAATCCACTTTCACACTGCAATATGTCCACTGTTACTAGACTTTCACTTTGTTTCTTAAAGTCATGGATAGTCTATTCTGAGCTGCATGTTACAGAAGCAGAAAAGAAACAATATGAGTGAAATTCAGGCACCTAAATACAAGTGTCTAGTGCCATATTTAATATGCAGTGACACCTAAAACATCCACACTAGACAGTCACATGCAACACAGGATGAACAGGAAATCCATGCCTTCTTAGGGCATGGCAGAATAGGAATCTAAATTGGTATTAGATGCCTGCATTTAGCAAACAAATCTCTATACATAAAATTTTCAAAAATACAGAATTCATTTCGTTTTTAAATTTCATACATCAGCCTTGTAGTCTGATAACAAAAGTGGAATGCTGCCAGCCTTGAGCCTGACCAGGTATGTTGTTTCTTTTAGCCCAAAAGAACTTGACATTTGTCTCCTCTTTGCATATATCTGGAGAGTCTTACTGTGCTTTGTCTGGTTCTACTGTCTCAATGTCCTTGGCAGCAGCTCAGAAATGGCTGAGACTCTCTGACTGTTCGTGAAAAGTCATTTTAGCTCTACATTTCTTGTTGGTTTTTTTTGTTTTGTTTTGATTTGGTTTTGGGGTTTTTTGGGCGGGGGGTTGTTTGGAGTGTGGTGGTTTTGGTTGATTTTTTGCAGGGGAGAGGGTTGGGGTTTTTTTTTGTTGGAGTTTTTGGGGATTTTTTTTTTTTTTTTAAATGCTTGTATTTTGTTTCTCACTCCACAAAATTACTAGTGTTAAGGATCTTGAATCTTGATTTCCCAACAACTCACATTATGGAAACTGAACTTCTATGTGCTGGATGAACACAAGGAGTACTAGATAGCATTGTCACCTGCAGCCTTCCCTCCAAATTATGTGGTTTTGTGCAGGATTCTGAAGGCACATAAGGTCAGAAACTGTGTTCTTTGTGTAAGGTAGAGTTCTAGAAATAGGACTGTAAAGAGTATCAGCAGTACTCTGCTGTTGTGAAACACTGCCTGTTTAATTTAGCTAAATAGTTTGTAATTTATGTGATGTGTAAGGTTATCTACTTGTCAATTTACTTCCAGAAATAACTGCAGCAGTATATTATGTGGTTCATTTGCCCATAACTACCCTTAGTACCACAACATCTACTGGACTAGATGTAATCTTCTGGGTAGTTATGGGCAAATGAACCACATAATATACTGCTGCAGTTATGTCTGGAAGTGAATTGACAACGTTCAACTACTATTAGATGCAGACCTAGCCACTGTAACCCATACATACGTAATATTCACTCTGGACTATTACAGTTCTCTCTAGGAAGGGACTTTATGCCTTACGGAAGTTCAAGGTTGGCCAGCGCAGATCGCATCATTGTTTATTGCAGACGCTGCTGGGTGACTGATTTCATACAGCGAGGGAGCAGGAGCCAGTATGTCACACTGTCTGACCTGCGCCTCACAAGCCCTACATGCCACCCAGTCAACCCTACACTGGACCTAATTTATTTGTTCTTAGCTACAACGACCTTTCAAAAATCATAAGCCCTTGATTTGATTTGATTTGATTGATTTGAAGGGTATCATTTCTATTCTCAAAACCCCACACAGGATTTAATTCTGATCTTGTGCTGCAGTTCAAGGCAAAATTCCATCAGGAGGATGTTCTTTCTGAGGACAAAGCTGTCACAGGGAATCACAGAACTTGCTATTGAAACAGAAAACACTGTTGTCAAAGCTAGCAATCAAATGCATCCCTCTACTCAAGTTTCTTATGAAAGTACACTAAGTATTCATGCTTTTCAATAGATAAAAAGTTCCAAGCCCAAACCAAAGAACAACAGAAAACACAAATGCAAATCTGCTTCTTGATAGTAAGTACAGAAAAAGAGAATTGAGTCAGAGGAAACACCGGAGTGTTACTGTGCTGTAATTTGTGTTACTGTACACAGAGTGAGTTTCAGATTAGGTTGAAAAGCAGCTTGTGAAAATGACTGAGACTGGTCATACTGATTTAATCCTTTGGAAACTTTTCCTTATCCACAATAAAAGATACATGTTTTAATAATAATTCTAAACTTAACATTCAATGTAAGCTATAATAGGGAAGACTCTTGGCAAAACATTCAACCACAGATCCTTTTCAAAGACTTTTGCACCGCTGCCAAGAAGTTGGCTAGAGGTACCTCTACTCATGCTCACTGGATAAATTTGGCTCTCATGAAGTACTTAGGCCCATTTTTGAAGTTAAAAATGGGCTTTTGAAATGCTCAAGAAAGAGCAATATTGCACAGCTTGTTGTACCAGGATCATAATATGTGTTCAACATATTCAAAGTCTATTAAGACAATAAATACACATAAATTGGGGCATGCCTTTTTTACTGAACAAATCACTTTTTTTTCCTAAGTTGGTCCTCTGTATCATACTTCTGATGCAATTTATTTTGCAGGGCTTTTAGAGAAAATATTTTATGGGGAGACAAGACTAATGCCTGGTTATGGCCTTGCACTGGAAAAAGCTATTTCTGTGGCTTCAATCTAATACTTCAGTTGAGATAATTCTTTTGTCTACTATTTCAGCTATGACAAAAGATGGTGTAAAGGTATGATATTCGTCTTCTTAGTGCAACCATCTTTAAGAAACTGTAGTGAAACTTTTTATAGTAAATCCACTATACATACAAAACCATCCTGTGAATATTTTGATGAAAGCAAGGGGGAAGGTATGGAGAGGTAACATAAAAAAAATCCAACAAAAACCCTCTACGGTTTTCAGAGGTAATCACAGGACGCTTGGATTTTTTAAACCTTCACTTTGTCAGGAATAACTGTGAATGTTTACTCTAATTAAAGGCATAATTTTGTCACATTAATCAAGTGTTGTGATTCTAAATAGCACACAGGCTTTTGAGAACTGAAGAGCCTGATTTTCTGGAAGTGGGGTGCATGTTGAATAGCTTGAATCCGTTGAGGTTTTTCTCAAGATATATTTTAATTTTACTTGGTAAACACCTGAACCTGATTAGGACTAACAAAGATTAAACTAAAAAAGGGAGAAAAACCCCCCCACCTACTGAGCATTGAAGAATCCCCAGAAATTTAGGGAAACAGTAAGACTTAGAACAAGAACGACTGCACAAGCATAGCAAGTATAAAAAACCACACTAGGCACATTAGGGTGTGTTTATGGTGAAAAGGAAACCAAGTCACACAGCTCAACAAATGTTTTGGTGTCAGGACTTAGCAGGAATCTGCCAGCCTTTTAATATTAACACAGTTAATTGTTCAGAGATTACTGGGTTTGTACTTATTCAAACAAAGAGTTAAAAAAGGTTACACCTGAACAGATTCTAGGTCAAATACTCTCAGATATCTCCAGCCAAACTCAGAAGCCTTTTTTTATTCTTGGAGTTGTTTGCAAAAAGAAATGGTAAATCAGGAGAACCTTTAGTTTCACATTGTCACCTATGCAACATTTCCAATGCTACATTGGAACAATCAGGTAGGGCCTTTTGTGCCTCAGTATTCCACTGACTCTATTTTCCTCATACAATGCTATTCCTACTGAAAGTATTGACAGCAGCAAGCATCAGGACAGGCTATGAGATAGAGAAAAAAAATTTAAGTCAATTTGTTTCTTACTACATTGAAATTATAATAGCATTACATTTTTTATTGATCTTTCCTACAACTGGTATTGTTGCCATCATGACTAATTAGATTCCTAGCAAAGATATTTGAAAAAATAGAAGTATTTAATTTATTTGCTATTATTCCTTCTAATTGTGTTTTTTATTTGCCTGGCATTTGAAAACAATTACATGACTAAACCAAAGACACAAAAATGTGCCACGTATGTCAGGTTGCAGCTATGTAACACAGTTGCACAGACTAGGGGAAAAGTCAACACATATCTTCTTTTTGTGGCTGAACTTTTTGAATGCTGATGAATATCAGCATACAATTGCCACCTGCAGGTTTTTATCTCCTCCCGACCAGTTTTCTACCTAGAGCACTTACACCAGTTGTCCCTCCCATTCTTTTGAAGACAATGAGTTTTAAAGTGCCACATTTATGCCTGCAAATCAATCAGGCAAAACCTCCCCAGTGATCTAGTCTGTGCAGTTGGGTAAAAAGATAGCTGTTCACAAGCAATGAGCAACTCCAGTCAATTGTGTGACCCTATAAAAATATTTGCCAGACTCTCTATATAAGAACAGTTTATCAACTCAGACTCCTGCTGTCAGCATAAGAGAATGAGCTGTTCAGGGGACAAGGAATCGTTTCATTGAAAATGTATGTCCTGCAAAATCATCTGTGACTCAGCCAAAATGAGAACTGTGAGTATTGCTTCTGTGACAGAAAAATCTTTCTCCACAACTGAAATTTTGGCTTGTGTGTGATGATTTCTTCAGTGGGTTCAGGAAAACAGTAAAGCACTTGCCTCAAAACACTCCGTATTTTCACCAGTCTGAGATCTCAGTGCCCCTGGGCATGCCAAGGACAGTCGGAAGGTTTCTACATGCAGCTGTCTTTACCAGGGGCTGGCCTTTCATCTTTTGACTATCAAATTGACTGATTTACACGATTTTACCCACTCTGCTTGGTGCCATCAAATTGTTCTTCGTACAGCAAGGTGGTATTTTTTATTTTGAAATACAAAACGCTGGTAAGGACGGCCATGGGATTGCCAGAGGTTTTTGTGTGCATAAAGCAGGGCAGGAGCAGTGCGGGCTGCTGTGGAGGAGCCCTGGGCACGAGGGAAAGCCTCTTCACGTTCCGCTGTCCTCGGAGCTCTGGCCGCCCGTGTGTCCCGGGAGCCCAGCCTGCCCACGAGCCGCTTTTCGGGCGCAGGCAGCGCCTCTGTGCCCCGGCCTCGGCGGCTCCTGGTCCCTGCAAGGCGCGCATCCCGCTGCACAGAGGGAGGGGGCCGCTCGGGTAATGGTTTGCCGGGCGTCGAGCGGAGCGCAGGCCGGCCGGGCGCTGTGCGGACAGAGCCCGCGGCCCGGGCAGGGGGCGGGCACGGCCCCGGCCCCGCGGGGTCACACCGCGGCCTCGGCCCCCGCGGCCGCGCA